>JANVCQ010019052.1:0-12572 GCA_025531925.1 Erythroxylum plowmanianum
GGGCACGCCATAGAATAAAGATGAATAAATAAAGAATGAAAAGAAAAAAATTTACACCGGATTCGGATTGAATTAGTTTAAGGTTTCCAACGCGATATTTTCTAAGATATTTGTTTTTGGATGTCAGAGTTAGTTTTGTTCTTAAGCGATTTGTGTTTCGTTGACTCCGAGCCATTCGATCCCGCTTTCGATTTTGTTTCCACATTTTTGTTATCCGATTTTCCGATTCGATTCGTTTTGATCTGTTCTTTCGCTTTTCGCCTTTCGTTTTGCTTTGTTTTCCGATTCGTGTTTTCGCATCCGTTCTTTTATTTCGCTTTCCATTTTTTGTCTTTCAGGTTGGGATCCGGTTCCCAGATCGAGTCCCAACATTTTGTGTTTGATCAATAGATGCATATTCTTTTATTTTTTAATAACCAAAAAAGGTCTATGTGATTATTGATTTTTGGTGATTTTGTAGCTACATTTTCCTCTGTTTTGAACATCCAATGAGAGCAATTAGGCAGCTGGTTTTTCTAGATATTGCTAAATTTTTCTATTAAGGAATCACATAAATTTAGGGCTGTGGTTTTGGTTGATTGTGTGATTTTCTACAGTTGGGTGTTCTTCCATCCTTCAATGACAATTGAGGGTTGTATTAGGTAATTTTGTGGCTGTCATTTTTGGTGTTAGTGTGTGAAAAATTCTAGAAGTTTTCGTGACTTTGTAGTTGCTATTTTAATTATTGGGTTGGTGTGAAAAAAACTTTAATAGTTGTAATGGTTACTAGAAAAGAATATGCTAACACCTTGAAAAAGAAAAGTGAAGAAAATTCAATGTCTAGACACTCTTCATTAAATTTCTAATAGCAACCGATATTATAAAAGCACTCTTGGGTTAGAAAAGGTCAAGTAAAAGTACAAAGATGTAGTGAAGGAAAAACAAGAAACTGTCCAAATTCACAGTTAGTTATTGTTTTTGAAGAAACTATTCAGACTGAGGATAAGTCAGTTACATCAGATGAAGAAATCAACCAGATAGCTGACCGTCGAGATAATGTGATAAGGAATAAGACCAGGTTTGAATTTCTTCAAGGGGCACAGGGATTATGTATTTTACATTTTTGAAGTATAGTTTGATGATATTTATTAAAAAATAAAAACAAAAATAAAAAGAGGTTCGAAGGAGTTAACATCTAGATTTTTTTCAAGTTTTATTCTAGCTTTTCTTTATATTGTGGGTTGTTTAAGTTTGGGCAATATGTGTTCATATGGTTTATGTGAGGAGCAGATTAGTTAAGTTTGATTATGATTCGTTGAATGCATTTTTGGAGTTTATGAATTTGATCAGTCTTATGAAGATGGAATTGAAGTGAGCAATGATATATTGGCATATGTATTAACTAGTAGTAAATTGTCATCTTGGCTTTTTGCTATTACACTACATGCTTATGATTCCTCCGTTGCACCTACTACTAATTTTTATGCTTCTTTATTCACTGAGATTGATCATATTAAAGGCATTCTTATTTTGACATTGTTTTGTCCTAAGAGAGAGATATCTAATTTGGTGAATGCTCCATTCAGGGGGATATCTCAAGTTATCTCTATGACTATTAGTCTTATTTTTTGGCATCTTTTTGTCCCAAAGGGGAGAAATTTGGATTATTGGATATTGGAAAGATGTTCATTATTGTTTCTTTGGATGTTTCTTGAACTTGAAGAATTTGATAGATGTTCTTTGGAACTTGATGTTGGATTAAGGGGGAGTTCTTTTCTCATGCCAATTATATGTCAAATTATTTTATCTAGGAGGAGTTTCATATTTGTGATAAACAATGTCAAAAAGAGGGACATTGTTAAGATGTATGTTATATATCTTATTATTTGTTTTTGGCATTTTCTGATAATTGGACATCTAAGATAATGTTGATGAGTTTAAAATTCAAATTAAAGTGAGATAGAATAAAATTTGCTATCTTGGAAAATTGGATGATGTTGGTGGATGTATGGTTGTGCTAAAATTGCTGAAGTGGGTAGAAGGACATTGTGCGTGACTTGGAGATTTGATGAGTGCATAACTCCTTTTTCTGTCTTAGTTGGTTGCACGATCCTTGTGATTTTAGGCTATGGGTTTTCAGTTTGGTGATTGGAATGACTGATGTGCCTACGGTTGTGAATATGAAGAATTCTATGATGAGAAGACTACTTGTATGATTTGAGTATCTTGTTCTTGGGTGTACCTACAGTGGGCATTGTTACTGCACCTTCTTATAAATTGTCAAAAACTTGAGTAGTGGGCTAACTTTCAATTGAGTTCTTGATGCTACTTAGGTATTTATTCTTGAAAGGGGTTTTAGTGTAGCTAATGGTGTTATGATATTTGTTGTTTTTGAATAACCAATAGAAGGGAGTTTTAGGTGGATATTTCATACATTGATATTTTCATATATGTTTAGGACTTAATTCATAGTCATTTAAATTCATTTTATGTTTATTTATAACTGGTTTATCATGTTCTAGCATTATTAGAGTTTCGTTGATGCAAAAAGCATAAATGAAACAAATAAACTCAAATTGCACTATTTTTGGGTTTCTAGCAGGCTTGACCTTTATTCATTGTGAGATTTTTATCTCGAGATTGGTTTAGCCAACAATTTGAAATTTCATATTAAATTCTTGACTCATTGACAGATTTTTTGGAACCAATTGCATATTTTTCTGAGCTGGAATTCAGGAGAAATAAATTTCTGAAATTTGCGTCAAATTTTGGATCACCATAATGACCTTTTGATGATGTTTCGTCATAACTTTTAACTCAGATGACAAAATCCTGTGATTCAAGTCTCATATTAAAGCTAATCAAATACGAAGATACTGATAAAATTTGAGCTCCCAAAATCGTCACCATTTAGTTTTTATGGACTGTCAAAATTGACCTTAAAAGATTTATGCCAACCAGCCAAGGATTGACCAGTCCCCACCTAGCTCCCACTCCACAAACACACAACCCCACTTCTTTACAACTCTCCATTTTTTTTTACTCAAAAAATCTCCACTAACGCAACACTCACAAGATAAGAAGCAAGTACTCTCCACTCACACTTGCAAAAGCAACTCTCCATGTCTCCACTCATTCCATTCACATGCATCAACCCCACACTCCATTTCACTCTCCATACCTCCACTCACGCCACTCACATACAAGTAGCCCCTCCACTAGGCATCTCTCCAGCAGCTATTTCAAGCACAACACAGCAGCTCTCCACTTTCCAGCTCATTCCCCACTCACGGCAATAACATATCCACGCATGAACTAGCCTCCAACCCATTCTTTCATGAAAAAACACAGCTCCTCCCATTCATTCACGCATATAATTCCTCTCCAACCTTCCATTCACCAGCCTTCATACACGCATGCCTTGAATTCCTCTCTAATCTTTCATGCACAAGCTGAATCCAAGAGCCATAGATGCAAGCCTCCAACTCCATTTCATGCAACACACCACTCCCACACTTCATTTTCATCCACGCAAGACAACCAAGCTACTTCTTCAACACTTCAACCCTCTACGGAAAAAATAGCTCAACAATTTTTTACTCAACAAAGTATCTTATTTGATTCACGTCAACCACCTAGCCTCCACCAACCTACGCAAGCACTCCCACAAACACTAGAAAGCTATTTCTAAGTTCCAACACTCACGTAGTAGCTTGGGAAACACCAACTAGCAGCCTCCATTCACCCAACAACGCAACATTCAATCACCACTGAGGAAGCAACCACATGCAAGGAGAGGGGAGAACACATTATTCAACTGTAGTTTTGAGCTGTGCTTTTTATTTTTAATTGATTCCGTCATGAGTTTATTTAGGCTGTATGCTTGTGGATTGCTTGACATGATGATTCGTGGCTAAAACCTTAATTTCTCCTAGGGATTTGATATTTTTGTTGATGCTTTAATTTTGAATTTGCTGGAATCCATGACTAAAAATTTATATACTTGTTGATTTTTCCTTGGATTTATTTGTTATTCCTTTGAATTATTAGAAATTGCCTTGGTATAAGTTCACTTTTGGAAAAAGGGAGTTTTTGCTAGAATATTGAAGAAAATTTCGACTAGGATTTTCTTGTGAGTTGGGAGACTTAAGAAACTTAAGAGGTAAAAATTGAAGGTTTAGGACTTAAGAAACTCTATGAAGAATTTAAGTAAGGGATTACTAAGTGACGTCTAGAGTGGATAAATTAATTTATCTTTGAGAAAAGAGGATTAATTACTCTTAAAATTTACCTACAAGGTTAGAATATTTCAGTTGCGGAGGATAGCTAATTCAATATTAAGGTTGATAAAAATATCATTTCCTAGGAGAAAGTCATTCCTCTTTGTAGTTAAATTTTTAATTAGCAAATTATTACAATCTTTTCTTAATTGGTTACTGCACAAATTTGTCATATTCATAGTTATTTTGGTCACATTAAATTGAGTAGTTGTTTAAAAATTTATTTAAGTTTTTTTAAAAAAATTTCTTCACATTAATTTTTATTTCCTAAAAATTTCACTCAACCCAATTTCATTTACCATTAGCTAGCGTAGAATTGAGCTTTCTCATAATCCCTGTGGACAGGACTCGGTTCTTACCGATTTATTACTCGCTTTGACAGCCATGCACTTGCGAATCACAAACAATATTATGTGTTTGTTTAGCAACTGAATATTCTTTTGTTTTTGAATAACCAACAAAGGGTTGTGAGATTGTTGATTTTAGGTGATTTTGGTAGCTGCATTTTCCTCTGTTTTGAACATCCATTGAGAGCAATTAGGCAGCTGATTTTTCTAGGTGTTGCTGAATTTTTCTATTAAGGAATCATGTAATTTTGGGGCTATAGTGTTAGTTGATTGTGTGATTTTCTACAGCTAGGTATTCGTCCATCCTTAAACAACAATTGAGCGCTGTCTTGGAATTTTGTGGCTATCATTTTTGATCTTGTTGTCCAAAAAATTTCAGAAGTTTTCATGACTTCGTATCTGTTGTTTTTGTTATTGGGTTGGTACGAAAAAAACTTCAATAGTTATCTTGGTTGTTGCAACTCTATTAGGTTAACATTTTGGTGAAGAAATGTTTGTTGATTTGAGACGTTTTGTAGCTGCTATGCGTGGGATGTTTCAGTGACTATATCAAAGATTCATAGTAGATTTCTTGGTTGACAACTTCCCGTTCTTTCATTGATGAAGTGACATATTTAGGGGAGTTGCTTTTTATCTCAAGTGTTTTCGTTTATATTAAATTTTGTTTAATCATTTGAGTTATTTATTTTATTTCATTTTCATTAAACATTATTTGTGAAAATCTTCTATTGAGGTTAGAACGAGGTGATCGTACTATTGGGTGTGAAATTCTTTCATGGGTTTTGAGAACGAGGGATAATGTTAAGGGTTTAGTGGTGTTGGCTTAATAAAGCCTTGTATAAAACTATTTTCGTTAGTAAAAGAATCAAGCTGGGTGAGAGCCCCGTAGACGTAGACAAGGTGTGCCGAACTACGTTACCAAATTTTGGTGTTGATCTATATTTCTGCGTTTAATTTTTCTTGTCTTTGATTGTGATAGAAACAATTGAGGTAAATCGAAAAGTTTGGAAAACTAATACACCCCTTCGAATTTTTCAAAGTTGTTAGAATTGAGTTTTAATTATTATGACTAATATAAACTCCATTTGACTTTTAATTGATATGTTTTAAAATAAAGTCACTTTGATAGATACATTTGTATACTATATGTGGTAGAGACTTGGTGTAAAAGCAATCAAATGGTAAATATGTACATAAACATCATTTGCAAAAGTAGCCTTCATTCTCTAATAGACGTTTCATTAAACAGTTAGCAGGCTTTTTTCAAACAAGATACACATCTAACATAGAAACACAATTCACCATATTTTTGGTTTTGACCATTTGACTTTTAATTGTTATGACTTATCACAACCTCATTACACATTGAAATAAAATCATTTTGATGGATACATCTGTATACTATAAGTGGTACAATCAAATCTAAATATGTACATAAACATCCGTCGCAGAAGTAGCCTTCATTCAAGCAGTTCATCAAACAGTTAGGAGGCTTTCCTTTCCTCAAACAAGTATGGAAGGTGATAAAAAAGGTTGACCCTTACATATCTAAAACAGAAACACAATTCGCCATCTTTCAAACACAAACAAAAAAAAACCCATACACTATAAGTAGAGCACAAAACTCATATAAACTCCTAAACGAAGTAGTTAAACAGAGCACAAGAAGTAGGGTTTCAAAATAGAAAAGAAGAACAATAATAACACACGTAACACTTCTTCGAAGTTGACAACCACAACATAGGAGACAACTATAACAAAGGGGACGATTGGATGATGAACGAAGAGAAAATATGACAATTAACAAAAAAATTAAGAGAGGTTCATTTTTGTGTTAAAAACCTAGTAGAAAAATGACGTCGTTTGTAGTGCTATAAAAAACGACATTGTTTTCGATTAATTCTAAAGAAATATACCATTTGGCATCAATTTAAAAAAAATCATCACAAAATGGTGGGCCATTACCATTTGACTTGACCTTTGGTAATGACATTAATATAACATTATATTTATTACCGTATATAATTACATCTATTGCGATATAATTAAAAAATAATTACAATATAGTAAAAAATGAAAATCAATATTAAATATTAATATGTTATTCTTAATAATCAAATTAAATATTATTGACAATAATTGTAAATGTAAAAATAAATTTAGTTAACAACAATGTTATTTAAAAAAATTTATAAAACAAATAACACAAAAATTAAATTTTATTACATAAACTAATTCTTTTTATTAATATATTTTAAAATATATGATTTGACAATTTTATGTGGTTTGACAAAACTCTAATTACTGCATATAAATTAGGTGATATTTTATAGAAACTTTATATTACAAAAGAAATTTTCTATAAATATAAAAATCAAAATAAATTTATTGTTCTTATTAATGTCTTTTAAAATATATGATTTGACAATATATAAATGGTGTCACAAAATTTTATTTACTTTATATAAATTATGTACTATTTTATATAATTTACATATTACCAAAAAATTTGGAAAATATAAAACTCAAAACCATTTGGCAACTATTTTAGAAATTCAACACTAAATATGATATTTAGCTACAATTTTGCATAGCATCACTAAAAGGTTGACAGTGTATATACATTTGGTGACTATATTAGAAATAGGTTGCCAACTATGATATTTAGTGCCGAATTCTATATAGCGTTGCTAAAAGGTTGACAGTGTATATAAATTTTGCGACATTTTTAATAATCGTTGCCAAATGTTGAAACATTTCACATATAAAAGCAAAACATCATTTTACATTTGAAGAACGATGTCGTTTCCTTCTTTTTTTTGAACAATTTATTGAGTTAATAAATTTGGTGACATTTTTGAAAAGTATTGTCAAATGTTGGAACCGTTAAAAAAACAAAAATGACGTTTTCCAATCTAGTTTATCTAAAACACCTAACTCCTCCCCTGCACCCCCCAATTTTTTCAAGTTTGTCCTCTCCCGCGCCTTTGTTCTTCGTTTTCTCCCTAATCGACGACCTTCTGTCTTCTTCATTTGTGTCCTATCTTCTCCAATTGTCGTTCGTCTGTCCTTTGATCTAGGTAAGTTGTGGATGCTTTTGTTCTTTGGTTTGTTTTGTGCTTCTATTGTTGGTTTTTTAAGGTGAGATATTGCACAAGTAATGGAAATTTTTTTGAGTTGTTTGTGTTGGTTTGGATTGTCTATGATTTGATTTGTTTTGAATGACTTAATGTTAGTGAAGAAACAAAAAACACATGATTTTCTTAGTTATTTTAGGATGAATTTCTCATGTCTATAAAGTGTTTGATGAATTGCCTATTACAATTGTGTTAAGTATTAGGAGTGTTCTACTTGTGTTGGTATATATCACATGCTTATGTTGATGTTATATATATATATAGAATTATTTGATTTTATGGAATGTACTTAATATATCATACTAAGCCATGATTGTTTGTTTGAAAATATATAATGCTTGGGATAGTTTATGAACACAGTTATCTGCATGTTGGTTTTTAAAACTTGTGGCTAACTAACATAAAACTTTTATTTAAAAAAGTTATTAAAAAAGAACATTTAACATCAATTTGACATAATTTAAATTCATATACAATGCAATCATAAGTAATAGTCTAATCTTATAATCTAGCTATTGATGAAAAATATTCCTTGAATTCTATACCCTCCCCTTAATGATATAGCCATTAATCTAGTTTTCTTTGTTAATATTGTACCGATTCATCTTTACTTTAAACCTTAAGATCTAGTCAAGGCATTTTATCCATTTCCCAAGACCTAAGACTTGACTCTAGGCATTTTATTCTTTTTCAAGTCCTAAGATTCACTGCAAGCATATAAATTTCATTTTAAGCCTTATCATATAGCTATAAACATTTTTTACATTTTAAGTCCTAAGACCCAACTTTATGAACAAGTGTTTTTTTTTATAAATCAGATATATAATAAATCAGGAAAATAAGGGTTTATGTACATAGGTAGAGATTGTGTAAAAAACCAATCTCATACCAATCCAAAACAAAATCAACCCACTCTAAACAGACCCAAAACTGTCATTATAATCCCTGAATTCTTGTAGCAACTCATTTCCAAAACTACTGATATCACTTGCTAGATTACAATCTTCACTGAAGTCAACTTTTTCCTGAAATGTAAACATCCTCTGCAGCATGTGGAATATATAACCCATCTTTCTAATTCTTGCAACCAGTCTATCTCTACCCCGTTCTTCTTAGACGTTATCTTAGGCATATGAAACCTTGCCAGGAGTATTAACTTGCTTACACAACTTGAGTTCCTTACCCTGAAACCAACCTTTCCCAAACTTGCCATTTTGTTTACTGCACTTTTGTAGTATCTCCTTTCCAAGTTCCTGATATCACTTGTTTGAACCCAACATTCACTGCAGTCAGCTTTCCCTGAAAGTAAGATAGCCCTTGCAAAAACAGAAGTACAACTTCTCCTTCTGATTCATGCATTTGTACCTCATTCTACTTATAAGGCATTGAAAACCCTTCCAGAAGTATCAACTAACTCACATAACAACCAACCAAAATTGTCTTTTTCGTTGGTTATGTTTTATGTTAAAGAGCTTCGATAATAGTCCAACCTTGTCCTTCTTCTTTTCAATATGTGGTTGTCCATTCGTCCAGTTAAGTTGTCCAACTAATGTTACCATATGTTAGGTTTGTGTGAATGCAAAGGAGGTGTTAGTTTTGTATTGTTCTTTGCAATATTCTTAGAATCATTAATGTGTTTTTATGTTTTGCTTTAATAATCTAAGTATTTATATTTGTGTTTCGTTTGAATAATTGATAAGTATTTATGCGGATTGCTTATGTTTGAGTTAGTTTATGTGTATTAATGATATTTGACTTATGTTTATGTATAATGTTGATATTTGAGTTATAGATATTCAATATAATGACACCTAATAGAAACAAACGAAAGAAGGTGGTAACTATCGAAATTGTTCCTCCCTTATAACAACTAGATCAGTCCAACTCTACCCAACAACAACAACCGACTTCATCCACCAATGAAGCCAGCAAGCAATAACCTTCATGTACCTCAACCAATATTGAGGGATCTTTAGGTCTGTTAATCTTTACCACCTATAATTAGACTTATGCTTAAATATATATTTATATATGTAATGTATTTTTTCTTATCATTATTCTTTTATTGTCAGGTTCTAATACCAGCATTAAAAAAAGAGATAGAGGTATCACTAAAGATTCTAAGTTATAACGTATGAATATTGTAATAAATAACAAGTTGTCTGTACATATTGATACCTCGCAAGGTCATCCTATTGACAACATTCAATTGGCAAAATCATCTAGTGAGTTAGGGGTCACTACCAAAACTGAATTGTCTTGCCTTTAGCATGCCAAACAGTTGAAGCTAGGAACTTGCTACAAAATGCTTTGGACAAAGTTTTGGTAATTTTTTAATTTATTTAATTATATGCAATTTTGTTTTACTTATTTTCAAATTAATATCAATTTCACTTGTTGTTCATAGATAAAGCTCAATATTGTCAATATTGAGAACCCTAAAGTTTCAAGTTATGTGACTTCACTATTGAAACAAAGGGCCAAGGATCATCATTATCGACTGCATAAATACTACAAATCTTTGCCTTCAGATGAGGAGGCAAAGAGACATGTTCCTGAATGGGTGACTCCAAAACATTGGAACTAAATGAGCGATTATTGAGCTTCTGTCAATGTTAAGGTTTGTCTTCTTTCTCTTCACATTTGCTTCTATTAATCTTGTTACATAATTTAAAGACTATTTTTCTTTATTTAGGAAAAGTGTGAGAAAACCAAGGGTAACGAAGAAAACGAAAACTCCTCATAACCAAAGCTTCAAATCATTTGTTGTTGTACGAAATGAATTTGTAGGTTCTTTGTTTAGAAGTTATAAGTACATCAATAAATACAATATTATTTATTATGTTTTCAATTCTTTTTTTTTATAAAATAGAGTCAGAATGAACTACATAAAGACGAGTGTGATAAGATCACACTCAACAACCTGACGTTCTTTAAGGAAGGTGAAGGCTAGATGTCTGAAGAAGTGCATAATAATTATGCAAATATAAAAATTTCTTTAAATTTTAAGTTTATTTATTTATGTAGTACTAATTAACAATATTTGAATTAAATATTGATTTTGTTTTTTAAATTTCAAAATAAGATGCAAGAGTTGTTGTAAAGATCATTGTCTAATGGAAATGAGCCAAATGTATATGACATTTGCAACAACATGCTTGGTATAAGATCTGGGTACATCAAAGGTCTTGTGTTTGACCCTAAGCCAACTGCTTCATCCTCATCAAAGCGAACATATGTTGCCCATCTTCAATAGGAAAACCAGTCGATTAAGGTTAAATTATAATGTAATAAAGAAAATTTAGAACGTAATGAACAAAAGTTCAACCGTACTGAATGAAAGTTGGCTATGCTTGAAAAAGGGTCAAACAAATACTCGGTCCAAGTTATGTAACTAGTAGTGATGATGAAAACAAGTCTTAGTTTGTTCATAAGTATTTTTTAATGTTTGTAATAAAAATTTTTGATATTTTATTCTTATATAAAATGCTTCTAATTTTTAATTTTTAATTATATTTTCACTTAATAAATTATAAAAATGTAAATATTACAAACAAAAATATGGATTAAAATTTTACCAATAATTATAATTAACATGATAAAATTTTTAATAATAATGTTCATTAAAAAATTACAAACGTAGCTAAAATTATTTGGCTATATTTCTAAAATCGTCATCAAAACTTTTTAGCTACGTTTCTAAAAGTGTCGCCAATAACTTTTAACTACATTTTAAAAAATGTTGCTAAAATGTATTTGCGATGAATATTTAATGGTCACCAATACTTTTAGGCTTTGTGTAACACCCCACTTCCGCAAGACCCGAACCCGACATCTATGGATGATATCCCAGTTTGTGCCCCACAAGAGTGGTGTGTTAGAACACTCAATCAGTCAAAACTTGGTATAAATTTTGTTTGTAAATTTACACAAACGTATGCAGAAATCAATAATCGAAACGACCCATTCTAATCATAAACTTATGCAATTGCATCAACACAATCATTTATATTTCAATAGCCATATCGCCCCTTTCACAAATATAAAACACTTTAGTCATTTCGGAATACAAATTTATACAAAAAGTTACAGAAAATACAATTCAATACAAAATAGAGAAATAAAATGCAGACGCTAACTGTTCCTGACCTCTATCCTTTACTTGAATGCTGTAGGGATACTCCCGTTTGTCTAACGGGGTATTCTTTTGATCCTAAAAAATATTTGCAAATTTTGGTGAGTTTTGCAAACTGAATGAGTGACCATCATCGATGGCTCACCTAGTCACATAATACACCAAATCACATTCACAGCAGTTCATATTTCACATTCAATGAATATCGATCTTATAATACTATATGCATGAGACTCACATTAGTTCTTATTGTTGTGACCGAGTGCCTCTCACATACTTATCCAAATATTGACCCATAGGGCTCAGTCAAAACAGAATCACTGGCCCATAGGGCTCAGTCAGAACAGAATCACAGAGTATAGCTCTACGTGCAGAATCGGAAATCACGGAGCAAGGCTCTACGTGGAAGCGCTTCTTACTGGCAACTCAAGTCACAACGCCTTTATCTGATCATGCATTTTATGAAATGCATCAATCACATTTTCATATATCATCGGACCGTAGTCCGACATTCAATATCAAGTTGATAATCAATCTTTCTGTTGGGACCCGATCCGGGAACCGGATCCCAACCGAAAAACTAGAGAACGGAAATCATAAAGCGGAAGCAAAATTATAAGCGGAAGCAAACATCGAATCGAATCGAATCGAATACCAATCGAACGAAGCATTCGAACTGAAACACAAGTACCGA
>JANVCQ010019135.1:0-12568 GCA_025531925.1 Erythroxylum plowmanianum
GAATATCGAATTGGCATGAAATCTCCTTGAGTTTGGAGGAACTCTTCAATATTATCATACATTGATAAATGTCTTCTTTTCCACTTATAAATCAAAAATCCAACGACAAATGGACCCCCAATGATAAACAACAGTACATGATATGCAACTGTATACACACAACATAAATTTACACAAGTGAGATAAGGTAAAATTAATAAATTTATAAATAAAAAATTTTAAAGTTTAATACGAAACGATTCATTCTTAAAATTTTAATCATAAGCATGTTTTTAATAATTAATTATAATCATGACCTTCAAATTGTAAAAAGCCTATGTAGTTTTAATTGAATGAAATATATTCCTAAAAGTTTTCAATTAGACCAATAATTCTTTTTAACATTTTATTATATGAATATACCAAATTATGTGTACTTAACTATTAACTATTAGTTAATTGACTTTAATTATAATTTAAATACTTGTAAGTTATGTAAAATATTATTTAATTAGTTATGAACTATAAAATTTCTTTGACTAAAGTTTAATTACAAATTTTTTTTAAAAATAACAAAACAAAGTAGTATTGAAATTATTCCACCTCTATATAAAAAAGATATTAATCATATTATATTGTGCAATTTTTTAAATCTTAAATGTTTGATACATGGTAAAAATATCTTACTGAAAACATCAATGATGTCTGCAAATAACCGGACAATCCAATGACGTGGATCTGTTTCTGCAATAAAAAAAGATAAAGGTGAACGATTAGAATAATGTTTCTTAACATTAACTGTAACCAGAACCTAAAAGTCATAATTGCCTGTGGCTTGGTATAAATGTAAAGACCAGAGAGGCTAATGACATAAACTCATGTCACAAACATACATGTCGCCAAGACTAGATTGGGTAAGAATGACGTAACTCCTAAATAGTAAATACTCACCATCATCCATCCATTGAGGCAATTGTGGATTTCCTGCACTCCAGTAAATATTAGAGTTAACAATAATAGATACTTACATAATTGTATAGATCAAGTCACAACTAAATTTTTTGAGAAATATTCATTAAAATATTTGAGGTGTTTATTTTTGTTAATAAAAATGTCCATTCTGAAATTTTAAAATATTATTTGATTGAGAAATATATATGGTACCATTAATCTTTCATTAATTATCAGACGTCTCACCACCAATATATAAGAAGAGGTACTCCAAGCTTGCCGCCAAAACATAGATGCCAGTTTTTACAACATCGATGACGAAGCTCAAAAAACCTGGAAATGCAAAATATCAAATCAAGAAATTAACATATGTAAAATTAAATTGGAGCTAAATACAAGATTTAATATGAGAAATAGATGCAAAAACCAAATGTTACTATTCTTATTTAGTTACACTTAACATTATCATTTCCAATTTTTTACAATATAAATGTGATTAGTTAAAAAGAATTTAATTTACATTTAAGACTGTATCCATAAATTGCTATTAAATGAATTCAATTTTTTATTTATTTTGAAGAAAATTTTAAAATAAATAAAATCAAAATTATATCTCTAATATAAGCATTATAAGTATGATATTTGTTAATATTTAAATGTAATTTCAGTTAGTTAAAATTAATCAAAACATATATAATCTATATTAATTTTAATTAATAAATTTCACGCATTCCAAACATTATCAATTTATAGATTTTTTAGTCAAGTGTTATACAAATAATAAAATTAACAATTCAACATTAACATATGTATCTTTTGTACCAATAATACAAGTAATAGTAGTAAAATTGTACTTCTTCAATATTTTCTCTATGAAATTTTAACTATTTTTTAAAATTAACCTCCTTTTGTTAATATGTTTTTAATTTATAACTATTTTTATAATTTTTTCTCCTTCTTATAATAACTACAATATATATTATTGTAATTAAATTTTAAGGAATTAATACCTAATTTTATGTAAATTTCTGGCATTAGTTAGAAATCAAACTCTAGTTATAAATAAGATTTATAAATAAAATATTCAGTTTCTTTCTAATTCGGTCAATTTCAAAGATGTTTTTCATTTTTCTCTCAAATAATAATGTAAATAGATCATCTTTTTTAAATTTTGCTTTGAGCTTTAAAGATAATTATTTAAAGATAAGAACTTTTTTATATTTAGGATTTTAAAATTTCAAACAGAATTCACGGGAATAGTAATAGCTACAATTTAAACTAATAATAAGCATGTGAGATAAAATAAAGAAAAGAGTGAAAGTTTAGAAGAGGATTAACATACCTACAGGAGGAACTTCACATAGTTGGCGATCTCCTTCAAAGTTGCAAGGATTATAAATGTCGTAATTATCACAGCAAAAACCATAAAAAGAAAGCTGGAAGTCAAACAACAGAGAATCATGGACGTCTTTATAAGTTAAGTTGTTTCTATTCCTTAGCAAACTCTTACTATCTGATGCTGATTGAAGCATTATCTTCTCTACACGGCACAAATCCTCCACATCTGATACTCGAACTCCACCAACGACTACATAGGAATATTCTCCTTTTAAAGAATGGGAAGAAGAATAATTATACTGCGTTCTATTAACGCAAGATGAACTATTTACATATTGCACACGATTATAATCATGCAACAGAGCATTTTGATGTCTGACATCCTGTGTCACTGGATTCATACATCGCACGAAAACCAACTCCTCTTCATATACGCCAGACAATCCATACATATTCGAAGATTCTAATAGATTCCATGTTATAGAATGGCGAGGAAGTGAGGAGCAGTTGTCCTTTTGGACACCAATGTCCACAACTCGAATGCTAAAGCCTGTGTAATTGATTTCGTGTACGTAATATTTTGCAGAAGAAGACAAGTACAGTACCATTTTCTGGTTATCTTCGCAGTCAAGCTCATAAGATTTGTAACCGCAACCTTCAGGATCTGTTCTCAAGCGAAACGGCAATCTAATAGATATATCTCCACAAGAAGAATTGCAGTCGTTCTTGTGCGCAACACAACTATGGTGTCCTACCAGTAGGAAGACCTCAAGAACAACTACGGCTACTAGTAGGAGATACCTATTGCAATTCATCATTGGGACAGTCTAAGAAAACGAGGCTAGTTTGAATGAGTTGCAAGCTTTGGAGAAGGGAGAAGCATGCATTTGCATATGTATATCTGGAGAACAGCCGCCCAAAGTAGAATTTTTAGTTTGATTGGAATTAGTCAAAGTCACTTGTGTAGAAGACTGATCCCAAGTCGTCTAATAAAACAGAAAAGTCGATGATGTGTTATTTTCTTGGCCCTTTCCTCTTTTGAGTTGAGCCACAAATGTCATTCCAGGTCTGGATAACTATAGTCTATAAGTATTCATTTTCCAAGGAAAGTCGAACACATTTTCCTTGATGTGCAATCATTCATCCCACTTGATGACCTATTAATGTAGAAGACGATTCATATATAACGATGGATGGAATTATCATTTATGATCTTTATCAAAGTTTTAAATTAGTAATCACATTTTAATTATGATTATGATACTTATAGATTAAATATTCATTAAATTATTTGAGGTTTTTATTTTTGTTAATAAAAATGTCCATTCTGAATGTACTAATTAATTATTAATAAAAATTATGTTATTTTATTAAAATAAATAAGTTAAATTAATATTTATTTTAAATAAAATTTAATTATTAAATCAAATTTTATTTGAAGTATATATATATATATATATATATATTTGAAGATATTCTAAATTAATTGTTAAACAAAATTACGTTATTTTTATTTTTATTAGTAATTAATTTTAGTTAATTAAATGCATAATATTAAATTAAGATTCATAATAAATATTATTAATATATTAAATTATTAAATAATATATATTTAGTTGATATTAAGTCAAATTATAAAAAAATGAGAAACAAAATTATTTGTATATAAAATTTAAAGCTAGAAGCAACTAAAATAAACAATTTTTTTTACTAAATTTAAAAAACAGAAAATTAAAAATAAATAATTTAAAAATCAGAAAATTAAAATATAAATAAAAAATATAATTTTTTGAAATTATGATTTGATCTTTATGTTCCGAATTCATTTGTACACATTTAATGATTTTAATTGCCTACAACATTGTCTTTTGAGTTTTGACCACCATTTATGTAATGTTTATATATCTTCGTTTTTCTTTCCTGATGTGATGTCCAAGTGAAATAGATATTAGGTTTCATCATGCGTCTAGTGGATGTGCCTATTCCACATTAAATATAACTAGCAGAGGAAAACTACGCTATGCCTAGTAAATTTAGTGGGTTATAATATAAGAAAAGAGTAGGCAAATTTTATAAAGTTATATTACAATTGTGAAGAGTGAATGGAAAATGTTAAATGTTTTGTTGTTGATTAAGTTTGTTATTAATAAAGGGTCCAAAGAATATAAGGTAATAATAATTAATATGAAGGGTGAATAAAAGTTAATAACATTGCTATATATATATATAATAACACCAATAATTTTTTCATAAATATGTTAATTATTATGAATCAGTAATATATATACTTGTTATATATATATACATTAGTTACTACCTAGTGGGTTTTGTTGTTGTTGTTGTTGTTGTTGTTATTATTATTATTATTATTATTATTATTATTATTATTATTATTGTTATTATTCTTATTGTTATTGTTATTGTTATTGTTATTGTTATTGTTATTATTATTATTATTATTATTATTATTATTATTATTATTATTATTATTATTATTATTATTATTATTATTATTAAAATTAATTTAGCATATTGTATATTACTACTACTACTACTACTACGACTACTACTACTACTACTACTACTAGTATTATTATTATTATTATTATTATTATTATTATTATTATTATTATTATTATTATTATTATTATTATTCTCTTGTATTTTATTTTTTCCTTTTTCTTTCTATTTTATTTTATTATTATTTTGTTTTTCATTATTCTGATCATTTTTATTATTTTTATTATTTTTATTATTTAGTTACTTTTCATAGTAGCACCTCCAAGACACAAATAGATTATCTCCTTGTCAGGAGAAGTGCCAGATCATGGTGTAAGGATTGCAAAGTAATGCCGGCTGCATGCATATCGACTCAACATAAATTGTTAGTTCTTGATTTTGGGATAAAAGGATGGAGGTCACAGTCTTTGACCCCGCATTATCTTAGAATTAAGTGGTGGAGACTAAGAGGGGCCAAGATGGAACAATTTAGGGCACATGTTTGATCAAATGCATCATGGTCTGTGCGCGGGGATACAAACCTGATGTGGGAGAGGATAGCATCTGTAGTGCGTGCAATGGTTACCAATCTCCTAGGGGTATCCAAAAGGGTCCCTAAAGGGCAAGGAGGTGGGCGGATGGAAGGTTGGTGGTGGTCAGACGAGGTCCAAGGGACGGTTAAGGCAAAGAAGAGAGCTTTTAAAGATCTTATAGATAGTCCAACGGAGGTGGAAAGGGAAATTAACATAGTAAGGTATAAGTTGGCAAAACGGAAGGCTAAGAAAACTATTGCAGTAGCTAGAGGGGAAGCATACGAGACTATGTACAGGTACTTGGATAGTTTAGTGGAGCACAAAAGATTTTCAAGCTAGCTCGAGATAGGGCACGTGGAGCGAATGATTTCAACCAAGTTTGTTGTTTACGAGATGAAGCAGGACAAGTACTCACAAATTCCCAAGCCAAGAGGAGATGGCAGAGATACTTCCATGGCCTATATAACGAAGAGTTAGTGAGTAGCATAGAGTTAGGAGAACCCTCTGTGTTAGGGCATGCTAATGATAGGGACACATGGGTAAGGATTACGAGGGGTGAACTTACAAAGGTGTTGAGAGAGATGCGGAGCGGTAGGGTCGTAGCGCCAGACGAGATCCCTATAGAGGTATGGAAACGGATAGGAGCTGTCGGTCTTACATGGTTAGTTCAACTCTTCAATGTGATTTTAGAGTCAGCCAAAATGCCGGATGAATAGAGATTAAGTAGATTGATCCCCTTATACAAAGACAAAGGAGATATCCAACAATGTCACAACTATAGAGGCATCAAACTAATAAGTCATACAATGAAATTGTGGGAGAAGGTAATCGAGAAGAGGATCTGAAGGGTGCTTTTGTATCAATCAAGTAATTCGGATTTATGCCTGTAGGTCCACAACAAAAGCGATACATCTACTCCGTAGACTTATGGAATGCTACAGGGAACGAAAATGGGATTTGCATATAGTTTTTATTGACTTGGAGAAGGCGTATGACAGGGTCCCTAGAGACCTCTTATGGAGATGTTTAGAAGCTAAAGGCATTCCTATCACCTATATTAAAGTAATTAGGGATATGTATGCAGGCGCACTAAGTAGCGTTAGGACGGTAGGTGGGGACACGGAAGCGTTCTCTATTAATGTGGGTCTCCACCAAGGATCGACGTTAAGTCCTTTGTTGTTCACATTAGTGCTAGATGAGATTACCAAACATATTCAAGGAGAGGTACCTTGGTGTATGTTATTTACGAACGATATTGTCCTAGTGGATGAGACCAAGGAAGGAATCAATGCCAAGTTAGACTGCTGGAGAGATGCGTTAGAATCGAACGGTTTTAAGATGAGTCAGTCTAAGATGGAGTATTTAGAATGTAACTTTTCAGGAATCCAAGTGGAGCATGAGGTGGCAGTTGCAATTGATACCGACGTCATACCACAGAGGACGAGTTTTAAGTATCTCGAGTCTGTCATTCAGAGGGATGGTAATATCGATGCTGATATTGTACATCGTATTAGATCAGGCTGGACCAAATGATGAAGTGCTTCAGGGGTTTTATGTGACAAGAAGATTCCTTTAAAACTTAAGGGAAAGTTTTATAAAACAGTGATTCGCCCAATCATGTTATATGGGCGGAGTGTTGGCCTACTAAATGTAGGCATATCAGACAGTTGTTGGTAGCAGAAATGCGTATGCTTAGGTGGATGTGTGGTTTTTCCAGGAGAGATAAAGTTAGGAACTGGGTGGTGAGAGAGCGACTACGAGTAGCCAGCTTTGCAGATACGTTGAGAGAGACTAGGCTTAGGTGGTATGGGCATGTGCAGAGGAGCCCTCCAATGCGCCGGTATGGAGCTGTGAGAGCATAACACTTAGTGACTATAAGAGGAGGAGAGGGAGGCCGTACAAGAATTGGCGAGAAGTGATCAAGATGGATATGTCAGAGTTAGCCCTTAATGAGGTAATTGCTCATAATAGAAAAGTTTGGCATGATCGAATAAGGGTAAAGGATTAACTGTTCCAGTTACCCAATCCCCTTACTTAGTGAGTGACAAAGAGGGATGAACTTTGTATACTACTAAGTTCTCGCAGATTCTGTCCTCCTTCAGGTATTCGCCATCTTTTTTTCTTTCTTCATGTATTGTTTTTGTATAACCACATCATTCTTATATTGTTTCATTTGCATACGGGTCCACCGAAAACAACCTCTCTACTATGTAGGGGTAAGGCTGTGTACTATCAGACCTCCCTAAATCCTGCTTCATTGCGAAATTTCAGACTGAGTGATGATGATGATGATGATGATGTATATACATATGTGTGTGTGTGTGTGTGTGTGTGTGTAATGATATTAGCATAAATATATGAATTAAGTTGAATGAAATATATATTAGCGCCAATAATTTTTTCATAAATATGTTAATTAATATGAATCACTAATATATAAACTTGTTATTATTATTATTATATATATAATAATAATAGTAATAATAATGATAATAGTAATCATTTTGTGTAGAAATCGTTATTCTTACTAAGAATAGAATTAATATCTTTCCCATTTTTTAATTCTTTTTTCTTTCACAATATTCAAGAAAGACAGGTAATATTGACATCTTCTATAATTCACACTAATTAGTTTGAGCGTTCCAAAATTATTACGTAATTCAATTAGGCAGGACAAAATTAACAATGATGGATTATAGAAAAAACATTTAAGAAAATAAAAGAAAAAATGCATTAAATAGATACAAGAAGTTAGGAATTTTCTGAGTCTGACAAAGAAAATGTAGATGATGAAGGTGGCATTTCAATGTGAAGTCCTGTCGTCGCCCAAGATGTGTGAATTTTCTTATCCAATCTTCGCCTCTGATGGGCAATGGTTTGCAAGTCTTTATCCATCTCATCAAGTCGTTTATTGATTGCTTCAAGTTGGCTTTATGTTTTATTAGAAATGTTTTCCAATAATCTATATACTCTTTCGCAATTTTTGGGTGCAGCTTCATCTTAATTTGAATCACCTGAATTGTGTAATAGCATTGGAGGGGTAGGACTTGAAGCGTCAGCTGAGAATTTCAACTTATATGCAGAATGTGTCAGATGATCTTTAAGCTGCATTTTATCTTGTAAGAATATTTCGGGACGTCTTAAGTATGTAACATCAAAAAATTGAGTTATCATAAATGTCAATTAGCTAAGATCAATCCGAAAATGTTTACCCAAGCAGTAGCTAAATAGCCCATTCTTATCGATGTTGCTTTCTTTGTCACAGATTTTATCAGAGATTCGAAAATATGAGTGAATATGTTATTAAGTCAAAATGACTTCACGTCTAAATAATTTTGATGAAACTAAATAATAATAATAATAATAGAAAGTGATGAACTGTTTTGAGCAGACAGAAGCAGAAGCAATCTAAGACGGAAGTAGAAATTAAGACGAAGTCGAAGCAACAATCTAAGATAGAAGCAGAAAGTAAGACGAAGCTGAAGTCAAAGTAAGTCGAAGCTGAAGTCGAAGTGAGACGAAGCGAAATTAAGACGAAGAAAAGTAAGACGAAGCAAAAGTGAAACTAAGACGAAGAAAAGTAAGACGCAGCAGAAGCGAAACTAAGACGAAGGAGAAACTAAGACGAAGCAGAAATTAAGACGAAGACCTGACACTACGTCGGATAGTTAATCAGTTTGAGTTAGTTACAGAACTCAACTGAATAACTATTTCTTCAAAGATCAAGAAAACACAAAGAAAGAAGCAGTTATCAAGAACCAGTTATCAAGAAGCAGTTATCAAGAAGCAGCTGAAGATGAAGGCTAATTGGCTATTGTGATGTTGATTATGTTGGAGATAAGATTGATAGAAATAGTACAAGTGGAGGATGTTACTTCCTTGGCCACAATCTAGTTTCCTAGTCAAGTAAGAGGCAAATTTTAATTGCTCTAACCAAATAATAATAATAATAGAAAGTGATGAACCGTTTTGAGTAGACGGAAGCAGAAGCAATCTAAGATGGAAACAGAAAGTAAGACAGAGCTAAAGCAGCAATCTAAGTCGGAAGCAGAAAGTAAGACGAAGCTGAAGTCAAAGTAAGACAAAGTTGAAGTCAAAGTGAGACGAAGCAGAAGAAACTAAGACGAAGCGGAAGAAACTAAGACGAAGAAAAGTAAGATGAAGCAGAAGCTTAACTAAAATGAAGGAAACTAAGACAAAGAAAAGTAAGAGCAGAAACTAAGAGGAATACCTGATACTATGTCAGATAGTTAATCAATTTGAGTTAGTTACAGAACTCAACTGAATAACTGTTTCTTCAAAGATTAAGAAACATGAACAAAGAAGTAGTTATCAAGAAGCAGTTGAAGACGAAGGCTAATTAGCTATTGTGATGCTGATTACGCTAGAGATAGGATTGATAGAAAGAGTACGAGTGGAGGATGTCACTTTTTTGGCCACAATCTAGTTTCCTGGTCAAGTAAGAGGCGTACAGAAAAAGATCGTAAGTCTACAGTTTGTTGAGATGAACTATCAGTGAGCAGATATCTTTACTAAGCCATTAAGTGAAGAAAGATTTGAAGAAATAAGACGAAACCTAAACATGGTAATGTTGGGTGATCAACCATCTGACACATCATGAACCAGATGATCTTCTTAAGTTAAGAAGATAAAAGGTCGTAAGAAGTTCAAGGTAACAGTAACAGTAAGTTACAGACGGTAACTTATGTCATGAGAAAGTTTTGGAGGGAAAGCTTCTCAAAGCCTTGAGAATACTACCTACTCTAGAACACTCTTGGAATACCTTGACATCGGCTTTTAAAGAACTCTCAACAACATATTTCATTACTCTGTTTTGATTTCAAATACTCCTTGCTCGCACATTCAATTTCAGATACTAACATCATTTCTTTGAGAAATACATTTGTGCTTTTAGTTCTTTGTTAGCTACAGATACAAATGGAGCAATCAATGACTTATGGAAGACTTGTTGATTTCGAGTCCTTGAAGAAGGATCAGATGGATATCGAATCAGAGATTGTGGTAGCTGGATGGAAGAAGTTCTTTTAGGTTCATGAGACAGTTTACCTGAATGAAGTATATGATTTCTGGAAGAACGTAGAGGTAGTTGGAGATGCTTTAGTATCAGAAGTAGATAGATTATTGATCATAGTAACACTGAAGTCAATCAAGAAGGCTACTGAATGTCCATGTGTTGAAGTAAAGCTCACTCATAAAGCAAGTTAGATGATTCAAGCCAACGTAGAGAAGGTTCAAGTTAATCAACAATTATACGGATGTAATGACCTAAAGGAGAAGAAGGCCTCATATCTTGTGTCGAAGGCTAGGGTTCTACATTCGCTGCTCTTCCATTGTGTTCTACCAAGAATAGGATCTAGGAATTTGGTAACAACATCAGATGAGCAATGTCTATTTTATCTACTCAATCACCAGACCATATATCTTCCACACCTAATTCTCAATTACATAATAAAGTCAAAGAAAGACTTGACTACCCTACCGTATGGTATCATGCTGACAAGAATCTTCAGAGATTATGGAATTCTCCTTGAGAGAGGAAACCGAATGAAGATGAACATCAAAAGCATCATTAATTCTTCAACTATCAGTAGAATGGGCTTGAAGAATCAAGAAAAAGAAGATGCAGATTCTATGACAAAAATAAGGATTGAGGGGGAGCGTACTGTCAAACGAAGTTTGAGTGAGAAGGTAACTCCTACAAGAAAATCAAAATGTCAATCGACTGAAAGAATGTCTACAGAAGGATTGAAAAAATCATCAAATGATGCAATGAAAGTTAAGATGATTTCTTAAAAAGAAGAAAGTCAAGTGCAACAGACAGAGAAACAAGTGGCCTTGAAGAGAAAAGGGGAAATACTTCTTTCGGAGAAACCCAAACAAACAAAAAGATCACCAAGACTACGGACTCTGAGTCAACAAGAGTAAAAGAACAATAAAGAGTTGCCTCAAAGTGAAGTTTCTGAAAAGAAAACTTTGAAGGCAACTAGATCCTTAGTCTCAATTTTGCAAGAAGACTCAGCAAATTTGGTTAAAGAGACTGAAATTAAGAGGAGGTTGGAATTTGAGAAGAAAAAATCCCAACCTCAACCTCAACAACAAACTCCTATACTAATTGATGAAAGTAAGAAGCAGAAAATTAGTCAGAAAAAGAGCACTCTGACTACTGTTCAACAAAAGAAAAGATCAGTTGAACTCAGTTCAGCACAGGTTATTCCTTCTTAACCAATGAAAAAAAAATTGAAAATAAAGATCGTTGAAGTAGCTGAACCTGTGAGAAGTGGAAGCTCTATAATCATATGGGAACCCCTAAGAAGGTTAGTCAAGGTACAATTCGAACCAATCTTAGTAAACAGTATTACAATACATTTGTTGAATGATGGAGAGAAAAGGTTGTATCGTGCTCTAAAAGATGAGAAATAAGAACCATATCCAACACAGATGACCAAGCAAAAGTATACTATTTACCTACTCACAAAAAGGACAGTGATTAAGATTGTACCTGACATTCAACCAAGACCTTATATTGTTTGCAATGAAGATAAAGGGAAGAAGGAAATGTATCTAGATGAGATTGCAAGTGATTTGACAGAAGATTAGATTGAAGAAGAGGTGAGGAATATAGATGCATCATGTTATGCAGCTCAACAAAGAGGAATTTATGTTTCTCATCATATCTTAAAGGCATCAGGAAGTCATTATGGTCACCTCACCAGTGATGAAACTTTTCAAGTAGTTGGTAAAATAACAGAGGGGTAGTACATAACCATTAGAGTTGGAGATATTAATTTCAACATAGAGACTCTTGTACATCTAATTATGCATGTTAGACCCTTGAGCTCTATATCTTCAATTGGAGATGTACTACACTTATTTGGAAAACAAATTCGAAAGCTACCTCGTCCTGATGATTGTTGATCACCTTGAGAGGAACTTATCTTTCAAACCTCCTGGTATTACAATTATTGAATCGGATGTTTTACCTTTAAAATCATTTGGTACTACTATTGGTTTGGAAGAAGTACAACAGAAGAGTTATGAAGCCATAGTCAAGGAAATTGAAGAAATTCATGACAAGGTTGATGATCTGCGTGAATCAATGGGTGACTTACATGAGGAAGTAGTGTAAACGATCTAGAAGGGGGGTTGAATAGATCTTTGAACCTTTTTTTACAAAGGGCTACAAATAACAGAGAATTAGAACACACTAATTTAAACAATTAAAACTGAAATGTAAAAGAGTAGGGAAG
>JANVCQ010019162.1:0-12568 GCA_025531925.1 Erythroxylum plowmanianum
TGTGGCTTTTGATATGTAAATAAAGTTTTTCAAACACTGTTGCTTTAGTAATGAAATGATAGATGAAAGTAGTTTCGGTTGTGTATGTCCTTTTGACTTCCTCGTAGTGTGGTTGAGTACAAGTAATAAGTTTGTTTTGATGTTTGAATGTCGTAGGCATCTCACCCTTGTGGGATGATGCCTAATAAGGGTTCATAGAAATAACCCTATGGGTTTACACTCACGCCTCATGATGTCGCAAGAGTTGGGTTCCGACAAACGGTGCCCAACAGTGTATACAATAGTTGCATGCTTTAAAATTTGAACAGATGTTGACAATATTGGAGTGCTTATATTACTTCTAAATTAGCTTTTAACTCATCAAATCGACAACCATCAATAAGCCTCTAGAAGTGATTAAAAAATTGTAAAAAGTTATGCTGATAACTCACGTACCTTTTTACGATGCTATTCATGCTCTCACTTTATTAAGTGGTGGTCATGTCTGCACAAGAGATTTGGCGTCCATAAACCAAAGCCCATTTTTCCTTTATATGAAACATACGTTTCAACCAATCATTATCTTGAAGTATATATTTTTATAGCATCTTATTCCATGCATTGGATAAAACTTCTTCTTCTTCTTCTTCTTCAAATTCATATATGCATGAGCTAAAATCTCACAAAAAATCTATAAACTAAGAAAAAACACCATTCAAATGGATTGCAATATTTTGATAAATATGCCAGATATAAAGTCGATGATGAGTTTCAGGCAATCTTGAATGCCTTTTCCATCATCACATCCTGATCAGTAAGAGTAGTTGTAGGCTTTTTCTTAAACAAGGCTCTAGCAAATGTTTCGAACAACCACTCAAATGTAAGAGTAGTCTCATCGTAAAGTAGTGCAACACCAAAAACTATTGTTTGCTTATGATGGTTCGCACCTACAAACTCTCCCCATTTTTCTTGTAAGTAGTATCGAAGAAAACAACATTACCAAAATCTAAGTAATCATTCCTCATCATTGCGTCTGACCAAAATATATTAGTTATCAAATCATCTTCATCAACTTGAATGGCATAAAAGAAATTAGGATCTTCAAATTGCATTTTATACAAATATTCTAACACGCCACTTATATCTCCCTTTTCATGTCTCTTGTTCTTTTAGATCTTAAATAATTCTTGTAATCCTCCATAATAAAGCCAAGATTATTTCTCCTATTTGCTTGTCTCATCGTAAGATTATAGGATGTTTTTAGTGGAATACCCACATCATTAGCCATTTGAATTTTCATTGCTGCAATTGAAGATATCTTTCTAATGCAAATGTGTTTTGTTAGGACTTGAAAGATAATGATTGTGATCCTCAACAAATTGAGTCACTTAAAAATTTCCAATTTTCACACTATTAACTTTCATTCTTGCCTCACAACTAAATCTTGTTTCTGAACGTGGAGCTCTTATATACACATCTCTTTTATCAAGAGTCCTTTTACCTTCAGCACTATAACAAAAAAGCCTATAAATTAATTTACCAGATTTATCTTTGCGACTTTTGCTTCTTCTTATTCGAAAGTTGACATGTTTGGCATAAATTAAATAAATTTGATAAGCTTCTTCTTCTGTCTCAAACTCTATGCTAATTTTTAGTATTAACTCCCTTGGAACAGATAAGGGGACTTTGTTCAAATTCTCCTCAAAATTTGAATACACCAAATCAGTTGAATTCATATTACTACTCTCATTGTCAATGCCAATATCATTCTTATGATGTTCCTTCTGAATTTCATATTCTAATCGATGGTATAAAGTAGATATACCTTCCATTTCTACGCCTGTCAAATTCATAAACGAAATATCGTTATTACTTTTTTTAGATAAAATTATTAACACAACAAAAAAGGAGTGTTCACAAAATACCGGGAGCTATTTTAGTTTGCTTTGCATACCTTATTTAATTCCTATAACATAAAAAGTGATTAGAGAATGAAAGGATTCATGTTGTGCAGTTATATGTTCTCATCTTCTCTTTGACACACACCTAAAAAAATTCATAATTTCTTCCCAGTAAATGAATAATATGCTTTAGAAGGTCTTAACCAGAAGTCAACATTATCACCTGGAAGATTGGAATGAAATGTTTATATTTCAAATTAATTAATTTACAATGAAATATAAACTAATTTACAATGCTAAGCAACTCAACCTTTACAATATACATTAATTATTACCCAGATAGATATATAAATAGAAACTATAAACATAAACAAAAAATTAGAAATGAATGGCTTCCACGCAATAAAACAATTAAAATATGTTCAAAACTTGCCTTTAAGGAAAACAAAAAGACTATCTTCAGTTTAAGAACCATTAGAGGCAAGCACTAAAGTAGTTTATATCTCTCTACATTAAATTTAATGATAAAAGTAAATTAACAAAATGATGTCTTCCAAGACGTAAATGGATCAGCAACAAAGTCATATTATAGAGACTTCAAAAGAGGTAGACATCAAAGGGAGCATTCACGAAAAGTTGGTTTCGGGTCTGCTAAGCCATTTCTCAAAATTTGCTTAGAGATATAGATATAGAGAAAGGGAATGATAATAAAAAAACAATTAAGAAAATCTACAAATCAAAAACTAATAAAACTTATATGAGAAGATACTTGAAATTCATCAAAATATTATCTTTCTTCCACTATCACTAGTGTCATCTTCTACTTCTTTACTCCACCAAATGTGACAACAAAGTTAATTTGCTTTGTGAGAAGGGAAAAAAAGGCTTTGAAAGATATGAAAATCAGACAACAAACAAGTCCAAAAAGAAACAAGTTAAATGGGTAGGAAATCTTAGTTAAAGATGGCTTTGGAAGTGACACACAACAGCCATTTGGTGTTTCTATGAATAACACAATTATCGTTCACAATCATCATCATTATAGTACTCTTGTATTATTTGTAATGAATATATTAATATTGTATTTTTGTAATTTACTATTAATACAATAATGATTTATATTTTCATTTTAATTTGTTAATGCAGAAATAAATAAATAAATAAAATTTTATCGCTAATATCCACTCTTTTTTACATTTATTCTTAAGTTCAATTATTACATTTGACATTAACGTTACATTATACTAATAATTGTATTAATTAATTCAAAATGCAATTTTGATTGATTGGCACAACAGTTGTTTTATTTTGACGAGTTGGTATTTGCCACAAAAAGTGTGATTGTTCTTCCATACCTTGGTGACATGTTTTGTATCGATAAAGAGGAAAAATATAGGTTAATGAAGGTAAAATTACATCACACCATCTTTAAAAGATTAAGGAGATGCCCATATAAAAGATATAAATCTCTCATCTGCCTGTTTAACCTTTCAATTTGTCGTATCCTAGTTCTTCTCCTCCAACATATTAATTTTAGGTGAAGAAAAGTCACGTCTATGACTTAGCTTGCACGGTAAGTCACATCCATGTAAGCAAGTCATGACCGTGACTTCATGTAAGCACTTAAGTCATGGTCGTGCAAGTGTAAGAAATTTGTTACTCTGTTTAATATTTGTCTAACTGAAAATTAAGAGATTACAATTACTTGGCAAAGAAAACATCCATGTCGCTAGAATAATTTTACTTAGGTAGCTATATCCTCCAAAATCTAGGGAACATTTTTCTCATTTATGACCTTGAGAACACCTATAAATTTATAAAATCAACTTTTTTAAAATCACTACCAATACTTCATCATCATTCATGTTCCATCATCATCCTTAATTCTATGATAAAATTACAGAAGGCTATTAGATAATGTATTCATCATTCAATTTGTTTAGCTAAATAATGTAATTGTTCGAAAATGTCACATAATTTGTCGTGGTTGAGATTAGGGAATCTAAGTATTACAACGTGTAGGAAGGTGGGGAAGAGAGACAAGACAATGAAAGGGTTACTTCTTTAGTGTTGAAAAGAAGTTGACAGAGGATGTCAGCTATAGTCAGCTTGGCTCATAAGCCACGAATTTTGGAAGAGTAACAGAGTGTTTAAATTTTAAGAAGAAGCGACGACATATTTCAATTAGATAGAGTTAGAGTACTATTCGGCAAAGGATCTGGACTCTTGTGAACATACTATCTAAAATTATAATGTAATCAATTATACTAACTATGTAACAAAATCGCACCACCATTTCTCCTCTGTCTTATGCAATTCTTAAGTATACAGTTATTTTCCTCATTAGCGAGCTTCAAGCTACAACTTGTTTTGTATTTGACAGTAATGGCTAGGTGGTAATAATAGAATAAAAGAAATAATCAAAAGAATGAGTGAGATAGGTCCTAGAGTGGCAGTAGGCGGACTAGAGAAGGAGACACAAAGTAAGACCTAATTGAATAATTTTTCTATAAAGATCTGCATTTTTTAGTCATAGATTTGTCATATAATGGGATGGGGAGGTGAAGAAATCTAAGCCTTAGATATGTAATCCTTTTTTCTCTCTCTTTTGATTTCCAAAGTAAAGTAGTAGTATAGTGTATGTAGAAGTATCCAATTCTTTGTGTGACATTTACAAATTTCTTCTTTTTAGTTATGTTCTTTTAAGGTATTGTGAGAGTAGAAGAAGAAAGAACCCAAACCCACCTCGACCTTTTCTTGCTTTCTTCAGTGTTGATTCATGACGACTAGTTTTGATTTGACTATGATCAAGCCTTCGTAGCTCTGCTTTTTTTTTTTGTTCATCAACCATCATTATAGCTTCTTCTTATTTTTCTTAATTATATGTTTGCTTTCTTTGATTGTTTCTTTGCCATAGAGGAGCTTTAATTTTGCTTCCTCTTCTGTTTCAATGAGTTTGAGACCAAAAAGGTAGCTTTTTAACAATCTATGTTGAGGAGTCGAAGATGATAAGAATTTGGGTTGTTTATCATGATCATTACACTACTAACTCTGATTCAAGTGATGAAGAAGAGTTTGATAGAGATCAAAAAACCAAAACAATTGTGCGAGAAATTAGTCTTACACTCTTCCTCCTATCATCTTCTAGAAGACGAAAGCTCTAGAGCCTAAGAGCTCTTCTCAAGACAATAACAGCTATGGCAAAAACCCCAATAATAAGAGAAGGGCTTTGACCAAAACCCTATTTCTAGTGTGGCAGTGATGTTGTGTTATATAATTACTTTAACTAATTATAACTTTAATTTTAAATAAAATAAAGATGCTTTATTCTGTCTCCATTTATGAAAGGTCAAGTCGACACAATCAGCATTGCGATACGAAGAGTTTTGCTTATAGAAATAAAAGGTGAATCACATGAAAAGGACCTTATGAAAAAATAGATAATATTATGTCTATAACATTTAACTGATAAAAACTAATCCTATTAAAATTTTATCTAAGGTTTGTTTTTCATGTTTTCACATGTTAGGGTTCATAATACTTAGAAACGTTAAAGTTTAACTAGTAATGCTGTTGCCTGCAACTAAATTCAAAAGAAATCACTTCCATTAATACAATTTAATGTAGTAGTGATAAGTAGATATCGTTCCCACGAGGAATTTTTAACGGTAAAGGTTAGCGAGTTTAAAACCAAAACAAAATAACAAAAGGGGGGGGGGTTGATTCACGACAATTTAAGAAAAAATATAAGAAAAATTGAAAATTAAAAGAAATAATTGGATATGAAAATTGAATGAGAAATACTTGGTTTTCGAGTCACCGATATTATCACGCTAAAATGGATTCTTGATATAAAATTTCAATCATTAATAAACATTCATTGGGGATGTTTTCTTTTAAGTGTAATGACTAGAAACATGTATCTTAGCATTCTTATTAAACAATAACTTAGATATGATCGTAGGTTCAATTGAATAATAGCTTTATGAATTATGAAACCAATGAGCACGAGAAATATATGTAGGACATGCAATCAATCAAGTGAATATCTCCTTAGAATTTTCGACTCTAATGTAAAGAAGGTAATCCTAATTGCTACTTATGATTAACGAAACTGAATGTCATATTTCATTAATCTAGCTATTGAGCAAATTAATCTCTAGTTGCGCACCTAAAAATCAATCAACTCAATTAGAAAAAGTAATTCAAAAGATATTCAATGTTCATTAACATCATAAACTTTATTGAAACATCTCATGCATAATAACGGATAACACAAATCCCCTCAACCAATAAAAGAAGTTTAGCTATTCATAACGAAAGTAGAAATCAACAAAATAGACAAATGAAAGATCTCCATCCCTAGTATTTTCCTATAAAATCTGAAAATCCTTAGAAAAATACTGCAAAAATGTAAAAATGTCTCATGGAAAATATGCAGTAAAAACTATCCTAACACTAAAGGTTGTCGAACTAAGAAGAAGAATGCAGAAAAACGTCAAAAACTACTCCGATCCTATGCTGACAAAAAGAAAAGAAGAAAATTTTGCAGAGAAAACGAAAACTATCCTAATGAAAAACTTGCAAAAAAGTGTAAACTATCCTAGAGAACAAAAGCTGCATGAATAGTAAAAATTCTTCTCTTTTATGCTTTTTCGATCCTTCCTCTCTCTCCTTTTTCGTGATATTCAACAGATAACAGATCCCCCAATCTCAGGTGGTGAATCTCCATCAATCTTATCTTAAAAGATTACAAGAATCTCAAAAGAATCAGATTCAGATTTTGAAAGCAGATCTGGAAATTAATTTCATTCTTGCACGTGCCCACACTTAGTGACTGAAGTGCTGCCAGGCTTGGAATTTCATATTTTCTTCATTTCTTTTTCATCTTTTTGATTCAATTTCATCTTTAAGGTGTTGAAAATCATCTGCAAACAATTATAAGACAATTCCATTAATTTTGAATAATGATTTCAACACATTAAAGAGAATTAAGTAGAAAATAAACGCAAATTGATAACTTAACAAATTCCCCCACACCAAACCTTTGCTCGCCCTCGAGCAAACATGTCAAACCACTACACTTAGTCAATTCATCCTTCGTAAGATCAAGTGCACACAATCTATTAACTTGGGCCAGCAAGATTTAAGTTGCAACACATATTATAATTGCTTTTCACCAATACAAATAAACGAAGTCAAAATAAGATATCTTTATTCAAAAGCAAACATGAAATCAAAATGAATTCTTCTCACAGATTTCTCTCTTACGCTTAAGTGTTTAAGGTCAATGTGTTTCACTCAAATCTCTCACCAACAGATTACACTACCATAGGCTTGCCATTTCACCAGTTATCATTCATTCAGATCACATGAGCTAATAGATCATAAGGACTTTATTCAAGGTTGTAATGGGGCTAGGTTCACAGGTGAGGTAAAAATGGCAAAGGGTTGATCACAAGCATTCACAAAGTATCAAGTAAAAAGGAACACTTAAATTAAAATTATAAGATAAACATGAATAAAAAGGACTACAACTACTTATTACTAACTAGTGTTACTATGCTTTATTATGCTTTTTCTTTTCTTTTTTCTTTTTTTGATTTTTTTCTTTTTCTTTTTCCCTTTTCTTTTTTCATTTCTTTTTTCTTTCTTTTTCTCTTCTTTTCTTTTTTTGAATAATGCTAAGAACAAGGGAAAACAATAAAAACAAGAGAAAATAATAAACACATGAGTAGAAGTACCTATAAAAATATCTCAGAACACAATATAGAACAAAAGTCCCAAATTACCCAATGCTTCATTCAACTTGTGATAGGGTAAGGCTAATGGGGTTTTTGGGTTTTTAAATAATGGTGATTGATTGAAAAACAAGGATAAAAGCTCAAAAAGGTTTGAAAAGGAAAAATAAATAGGTGGGTCAATTTTAAACTAAGGGTGTAAAAACAATGAAGGCCTTAATCATGTCTATATCCCATATAATTAAATAAATTCAAACTAGTTGCGTGCAAGTTCTGAAGGCAACATGAATAGAAGAGCATCACACAATTCAAAAAAATAGCATAACATAAAGATGATGTCATTTAGGCTCAAATTTCGCTCACAGGTTTAACTTAAGAATTCACTTCAATTCCACATATTCTTCATCACTTAAATGTCAAAATTGTGACGAAGTCTATAAGATCAGTTATTGCAATCAATCAACATGATTCACCTTAAAACTCACTTAGCCTAATTTAATTTCATGCATATACCCAATCTTATCCAAACTAATATGACAAAGCTTCATGACTTAACATGCATAACCACATGCAAAAATCAATAAAAATCACACAAAAATCGAAAATATTTAGACACCAAAACTCCAATGTTTTTCCCCCACACCTAAACCAACATTGTCCTCACTCTTAAAGAAGCATAAATATAAAGGAAAAGGTGAAAGAAAGCTTCTTTATTATGGAAGTGTTGAAATCAAAGTGTTGGTGGATATGGCGGTTGAAATCCTTCATGCTCCCAATAGGCCACAAAAGACGTGATTGGAGTAGCCAATCTTCGTGACTGATTTTTTCCTCCTTGGCATTGTGTTGAATTCGTGAAACGTAGACTTGTAATCACAAAAAAAAAGAAACGAAATCAGTAAAATCACAAGTGAGGGCTGGGTGGGTTTTTTGGTTAATAACAATTTGAAAGATGGGTGTTATGTGAAGGGTTGGTGTAGTGTGCACTATGAGGGCAATAATGCATGGAACCTGCAGTGAATGACGATGATGAGAAAAATAATTAAATGAAAGAATAAAAGGAAAAAGATAGGGGAAAATGGGGGCGACGTGAATAATTTTTTTCATTTTTTTCCTTTTTGTATAGTTTTTAAAAAAATTAAAAGATAAAAATTAAATTTTCATAATCAAAAATATTAAATTAAATTCCTAAATAAACTGAATTAAACCTAAAAATGCAAATAAAAGAAAATTGTCAAAAAACACATAAAAGAAAGGGATACGAATGGGGTGCCTCCCATTAAGCGCTTATCAAAGATCATAAGCTTGACCCTTGGCATATGTACATCATCCATCATCGAATGCATGCTTGAGTCCAACAGGAAGCATGTTCAAACTTCGTGAGGAGTCTGGGGCACCTTCCCTCGAAGTAGGCTCTTTATCAGCACGATGCTCCATGACTTCTGATGAGTGGAACTTCATCACTTCACCATTATACTCTCATGTCCACTTGTCTTTTCAAGCATCGCCCTTCTCACACAAGGATGGTCTTTGTAAAAGTAATGCCAATGGTTGTGGAGACTTAACATCCTGCTTGTCACCTTTGGTCTTCAGCTCACTTGCCCACAACTCGTTCAACTCGTATATGATTAGTGGCTTTTCTTCTTCTTGCTTCTTTTCTTTTTCTTCTTCTTCTTTTACTTGTAAACAACTAGGGAAAGGAAACGCAATTCGGTTAGTGATAACATGAACTGCATTGCTTGCCTTAGGAGGTTGCATATCCTCCATTTTTTCTCGAACTATAATCTCTTCCTCTTCTAACTCTGCTTGCTCTTCCTTCTTTTCCTTGAAAAATTGGGTGGAATTATAATTTTCTGTAGTTTTTTTTACGTCATTTTTGATTGTGAAGGTGCATTTTGCGTGATTTCTTCTTCTACCTCTCTTTTTGGAATTTTTCAGCAGTGGTTCCTGCAATTTCTTACCACTCCACAATGTGATAGCTTCTGCACTTTGTCTTGGATTAATCTCCGATAGCATTGGAAAATTTTCAGAAGTTCGTGCTTCTAATTGATTTATGACAGCTGCCATTTGACTTATTTGATTTTCGATATTCCTTTGTTCATTTTTCATATTTCAAATACTTGCTTTAGTATTCCGCTGAAACATCAAAGTGTTAGTGGTCAAAGATTGCATTATATCCTCCAAGGAAGTCTTACCTTTGAAATTTGATGTTGTAGTTTGATTTTGTAGAGGCACATACGATTGTCTAAACTGCTAGAAATAAAGAGAGCTTGTCGCCAAACTCATTATGATCTCCTCCAAAGACATCTCAATAGGTTGTGGTGGCAATGGTGAAGGTGGAGGCTCTGGCTCGAAGTAGAACTGCTCCTCATAGTAGCTCGATGGATAAGTGAATCCGTACTTTATATCCTGCAAAAAGGAACACATACAAAAAGAATAACCCAAAATGAGCAAACTTCACATATCTTTGCTCGTTAGTCATCCCTCAATACTTGCATAGCTAAGGGTGTGAAATCCACCACTTGATGGTCAAACTTGGAAGTCACAATAGATGGAAACTCATTATCATAACAAGGATAATATGAAATATCATAATCAAAAGCATACTAATAGTGAGCCATGTCGCTAAAAGATAAAAAAAATCAGAAAAAGGTGTGAAACTAAAATGAACATAAGACAAGGTAACTAAAAGCAATGAAACCAAGAACAAAAACAAAAACATCACTAAAAAAATCATTAAGAAATTTCCCGACAATGGCGCCAAAATTTGGTACTGCTGTCGCCTGCAACCAAATTCAAAAGAAATCACTTCCGTTAATACAATTTAATGTAGTAGTGATAAGTGGATATTGTTCCCATGAGGAATTTTTAATGGTAAAGGTTAGCGAGTTTAAAACTAAAACAAAGTAACAAAATGGGGAGGGGGGGGTTTGATTCACGACAATTTAAGGAAAAAATAAGAAAAATTAAAAATCAAAAGAAATAATTGGATCTAAAAATTGAATAGGAAATACCTTGGCTTTCAGGTCACCGACGTTATCACGCTAAAATGGATTCTCGACATAAAATTTCAATCATTAATAAACATTCATTGGGGATGTTTTCTCTTAAGTGTAATGACTAGAAACATGTATCCTAGCATTCTTATTAAACAACCTAGATATGATCGTAGGTTTAATTGAATAATTCTTTACGAATTAAGAAGCCAATGAGCAAGATAAATAAATGTACGACATGCAGTCAATCAAGCTAATATCTCTTTAGAATTTCCGACTCTAACATAAAGAAGGTAACCTAATTGTTACTTGTGATTAACGAAACTGAACGTCATGTTTCATTAATCTAGTTATTGAACAAATCAATCTCTAGTTGCGTACCTAGAAATCAATCAACTCAATTAGAAAAAAGTAATTCAAAAGATATTCAATGTTCTTCAACAACATAAACTTTATTGAAACATCTCACGCATAATAACGGATAACACGATTCCCCTCGACCTAGAAAAAAAGTTTAGCTATTCATAACGAAAGTAGAAATCAATGAATAGACAAATGAAAGGTCTCCATCCCTGGGATTTTCCTAGAAAATCTGAAAATCCTTAGAAAAACACTGCAGAAACCTAAAAATGTCTCATGGAAAACCTGCAGAAAATGTAAAAGCTATCCTAACACTAAAGGTTATCGAACCAAGAAGAAGAATGCAAAAAAACATCAAAACTACTCCTATCCTATGCTGACAAAAAGAAAAGAAGAAAATTCTGCAGATAAAACAAAAACTATCCTAATGAAAAACCTGCAGAAAAACCTGCAAAAAAGTGTAAACTATCTTAGAAAACAAAAGCTGTGTGAACAGTGAAAATCCTTCTCTTTTATGCTTTTTCAATCCTTCCTTTCTCTCCTTTTTCATAATAATCAGCAGATAACGTATCCCCCAATCTTAGGTGTTGAATCTCCATCAATCTTCTCTTAAAAGATTACAAGAATCTCGAAATAATTAGATTTAAATTTTGAAAGCAGATCTGGAAATTAATTTCATCCTTGCATGTGCCCACGCTTAGTGGCTGAATTGCTGCCAGACTTGGAATTTCATATTTTCTTCGTTTCTTTTTCATCTTTTTGATTCCATTTCATCTCTAAGGTGTTGAAAATCATCTACAAACAATTATAAGACAATTCCATTAATTTTGAATAATAATTTCAACACATTAAAGAGAATTAAATACAAAATAAGTGCAAATTGATAACTTACCATTATCATATATTCTGGTTACATCATAATATAAATTAAACTCTAACGTATTAAAGTGTTCAATTTGAATCTTATCATTTTCAAAACATCTAAAATAGATCATAAATGTATACAAAAATTAATAAGATTAATCACTCGTAAGTTGAATGTCATATCAATGCTGATATGATATCATTTATTATTTTTTAATTAAAAAATGAGCATCACTAACACACCCTAAAGTAAGATCTACTATCTGAAATATTTTTTAAAAAATCTTATAATTATATTTGTTAAGTCTAAATGACTTTACATATGTGATTTTGATGAAGAACAAATAATAAGAATGAAAAGCAGACGGACTTTACAAAAGCAGACGCAGAATGAAAACAGACGCAGAATGAGAAAGCAGACGCAGAATGGAAAAACAGATGAAGAAATAAAAGCATACGGACTTTACAAAAGGAGACGGACTTTACGAAAGCAGACGGACTTTATAAAAAGCAGACGCAGAATAGAAAAGCAGATGCAGAATAAAAAGCAGACACAGAATAGAAAAGCAGACGCAGAACGAAAAGCAGACGCAGAATAGAAAAGCAGACGCAAAACGAAAAGCAGACGCAGAACGAAAAGCAGACGAAGAAATAAAAGCAGACGCAAGAGTCAGTTTGAGTTAGTTACAGAACTCAACTGATTAACCGTTTCTTTCAAGATCAAGAAGCA
>JANVCQ010019172.1:0-12568 GCA_025531925.1 Erythroxylum plowmanianum
TGGGGTTCAATAATGTATGTCAACATATCTCTAAGTTTGCATACAACTCCTTCCAATTATGTTAGATCTATTCTTACAAGAGAATTTCTCAACCTCAATTATACGAAATCATATCATGTACTAATATTCTAGATATATTAAAACAAAAATAAAATGTATAATTAAATCATAATAAATCAATCAATATAATTGTATTGAATAAAAGATTAAAACATATTGTTACCACAAAATATGGTTCTTTACGCCTAGATACTAAACACGTTTGGTTACTCATAGAAAAAGAAATAAATAACAATCATGCAAAAGAGAAACTAGAAAACAAAGAAATCATAATTCTAAATCTCCCTTTTTCTTCTGATGTGTCTTCTTAAAATTTTGGATTGGATGTAGGTTTATATCGAATCTCTTGATGTTAAGTTCATGTTTTCCTCTACCCTTAATTAAAATCGTCACCTCTGAATGTTGCTTATGACTTAAAATTGTTTAAAATTTTGATCCTCTCTTGTTTGCCTTCGTGCATGTCCTTTTATGGTAAAATTTAGGGCTTTTATGATATACATGGTCACTTAAACGAGCTTGAAGAAGACCATGTATAATTAAAAACACCTGAATTCAGGATTTCACATTGGTATAGAGACTTACATGAGCAAGATGATATCAAGAGACATGGGTGTGTAACTCCACACAACTAGAACTCAAATTCTTTAATCTTCACACGTTTATAAAGACTTGCACTATCATTGTGCAAGGTCATGTAAGTCATTAATTGCTTCAAATCTTTGTTTTATACCATGTGTTCATTTAAAAAATCTCCTCCTTTTGGTCCATAAAAGCAGTTATAACCTATAAATGCACTTGGAGATAATTAAATAACAAAAATATAGCAAATACTAAAAATACAACAAAACTCTAAGATATCAAGAAAATTACATTAAATATGAGTGTATAATTATAGGCAAATTGTTTTTCCTCAAGCAAATCATAATCTAAATTATTATTCTTACAAACATCTATTCTTTATTAATCTTAACATGTCCGCCTATACTCTATGTCATCGTATTGTGTTAACCAAATTAATAGAAAATTATAATCAAATTGTCTTAAACTAACTTCATAAGTCAATATCATTAGTAATCAAATCAATAATGTTTTTGAAGTCAAAAGAATAATTATTTACACCCTCACTAAGATTTCACTCAATGCACTTAACTTTTTAGGGAAAAGTATCAAACTCTCAAATTAACACATTGTAGAACTCTCAATTATAGGCTTGCAATCATCATATCTTTACCACTTATAAGTAAACTATAAACAAAAATCAAAAGGTTTTTATAAGGGTTTAATTGGGCTTAGGTAAGGTATGATTGAGATAATATAATGGTTGCCAAAATTGAAAGAGATTTACAATAGATAAGATTAGCAGAAATTTGTTCTTTTACAATATAGGACCTTCATAATATGAATCCCATGGTACCATGCTTCAACACTTCTCTCTTTCTTTTCTATTCTCATTACATAGTTTTTTTAGCATTCACCATATACCAAAATTAAAGAAATATTATACCTTTTCAAAAATCAAAATTCAAACAATCAAGTAATTGTAAATTCTTTTAGGGTTCAAAACAATTAAAAAAAAGGCTTTAAGGTAAAATAGGATAAAGGTTAATAACTAGGTTATAGTCAACAAAAAAGACTAAGGCTCAAAATTGGTTATTCCTAAAGATAAATTATGGTATGGTAGTTATCAAAGAAATAGGCTTAAACAACTATTGAATCCAAGTGTCGTTATGACCTTAACACTTATAATTTAACAAATATCACCTCAATATATATAAGAAAAGTAAGTTCCAGAATTGTTCAACTATGCATGATAACACACATAAAAAGAATAAAAGAGCTTAAAATTTTTAAATTAGCTTTTAGGCTCAAAAGCTCACACAAAAATTGTTATATTATGTGTAAATAATATGAAATTTTCATTCAAATTGACTATCTTAATGACTACTAAAATATGACTTAGAAAAGTAAGTTTATTTTAATTATCATCCTGTTGCATACTAATTCAAATCAATAATCAATAATCAAATAAAGTATTTATGGACATATTTCAACTAATTCAAGATATCAATCAATAAGATTTAATAACAAGATTATAATAAACTTAAGAAAATTACTAACCTCTTCCTCACACTTAAAATTATACATTATCCCCAATGTACATAATATAAGCATATATGAATAAAAAGTGAGAAAGTGGACTTTGGTACTTCCCTCATTAATTAAAATTTTTTATTTTGGTTTTCATGAATTCCGAGATTGTCCCTCCAATACTAGATAATAACACCCTTGCAAATATAAAGAAAAAGGGATAAAAGATAAAAATTTAAAATTTAAAAAATTAAGAAATATGAAGCATGAAATAAAATTAACATTAACGTTTATGTTAGTCTTTCCTCCTAATGTTGTATGGAATGGATGAATTGATTATGTTGCAAAAATGGGAGAAGTTATTATAAAGGGTCACTCCTTATGGTTATAATATATTGTTCATTAATGTTTTTATGGGTGATTTCGTCCAATTCCTTTTGATTTGTATGGTTTATAGTATGAAGAATTGAATCTAAGTTGTGAAATAAAGTTTTTGCATTCATCAGGGCTAATGTTACCTAGTTTTCAATGCATGTTAAGTTTTGCACTTAATATTCCATTGAATATTTTTCCTGTTTCACTAGTTTTGATGGCTTTTGAACTATATGATCAAAATACTTGTCATTTTATTTGGCCCCACTACAACCTTAAAAGTCCATTTATGATTGTGCATGTGAATCTTTAGTGGTGAAAATTTGAAATGATATGCAAAGTCATGGAATGTCTTAATCGTGGAAGGTGTTTAAGTGTAACTGTAGAATTATCCTATTTTTAAACACAAGTTGTCAAAGTATACCCCTAGATTGCTCAATTTTTGAAGGCAATGGTTATTGATTAATCATGAATAAAAGCATTGAATGTTTAATTATTTTCATAATTTTGAAAGTTTTTCCTCTTTTCTTATGATATTTGTTATTAGGAAATATGGAAAAGGAGGAAGTGTTTTGGACTTTCATTTTGATTTTTAGTTTTTATCAAGGTAAGACAAAAGCTAAATGTGAGACAACTTGATAAGTGCTTAATTGACTATATGTTTGCTCCTTTATGTTGAGTGATTAATGTTATGTTGTGCTTAAGATAATTATTTTGGTTTATATTTTGTTTTAGGTATAAGTTAGAGAAATAAGAACCAAAATGAGTTTAAAAAAACATACCCTTGGAGTTGTTATATCAATGTTTGATCTTATTTACCTTTATAAAGTAAGAAAAAGATGAATTAAGGTGAAGATGGTACAAAGAATGCAAGAAATGAAGTTATTACAACTTACATGGCTATGTGTGGGACCGTGTAACTTACTATAAGTGTGTAGGAGCGTGAAAACATAGTTTCAAATACCTCTGCAACCTACATGGTTGTATATGGACTTGTACAAATGTGTAGCTCACTATAAACATGTAAGTTCATGATTCTGGCAATTTTACACACACGGTCACCTACATGCTTGTGTTTATGATTGTGTATTATGATAGAACCCTAATTTTTAGTATAAAAGGGCATTTAAGAGCCCAAATGAGGTATGAAGATTTTAGGGACATAAAAAAATGGTAGATTCTTTACCCTTTGGAGAGTTATGAGGAGCCAAACTTCATTCTTCCAGTTTAAAAGGGATATCAAGGCAAACGAATATGTTTGGGAATTGATTAAGCTAGTGATGCTGTTTTCTTTCTTTTGGAATTAATTATGTTATTCTATGACTAATGTCTTCAGATTTATGTATAAATGATTTAGACACTCAAAATAAATTATTCACGTATGCACCCATTGCCAAAATCTACATTGTAGTATATAATCATTGTAACACTGATTCATTTGTAATAAATTAATGGCCCCGCGTCATTAGGGATAACATAGCATAGGTTAAATAACTTGTTCTAGGCTGTTTGATAACTAAACCTAGATACAAGCTACAAGCTGGATTCAAAACTCATTGGATAATTTTATCAATCTTGTAGTGTTTGATTTAATTTACATTCAATTGTTTAGTTTTATTTTATTTTATTAATCGAATTCAACCAAACCCCTTCCCCCAAAAAACCACTTAGGATTGCATTAATCAATTCATAAATCTTATTATTAAGTTTGATCTTAATATAAAAGATTTATATCAAAATATCTCTAAGTTTACATGCAACTTATTTCAATTATGAATAGATAATAATGATAGATCTATTCATACAAAGGATTTCTTAATCTCAATTCCATAAAATCATAAATGAAATCCTACACTAATAATATTAATTCAAGGATAATTAAAAAGGACTTTCCTAAGATTTATCTAAACCAAATACCAACAAAAATTTAGTTCATAATTACAAAAAACTTGGTATTAAAACCTAAGGAAAGCCAAAAAAACTAAGAGTCATAATCAAATCCCTTCTAATCTTCGTGAAAGGTAAATTAAATTGATGAAAATCTACTCCAAACAAGTTCCTTGCTTGTTCTCCATTTTTTTCTATTGTTCCAGACCATCAACTTATATTTCTTAAGCCTCCCTTAAGCCTCCTATGAACCTTTTAAGAAACGTTAGAACTTCAATCTTTTTCTCTTTGTTTTTCTCTTTCATAACTTGAAAATTATGATTTCTAGGGTGGACACAATCAACGACACAACCATGTGCATGACCATGTCTCTTAATCTTACTTCAATTCTTCACAAATCATGAAGAAACAAGGTCTTAAAAAACTACATGGTCAATGTGTCCACCTCCACACGATCGTGTCCCTCAAGGAGAATTTCAATCTTTCAATATTTTGTCTCAATTTTGTTTAATTTCAGCTCCTTCCAACTTGTGAAAACAATTAAGACCTAAAAATAGCAAAGGAACAAATTAAACACTAAAAATAATTTAAAAACTCTTAAATAAAAAATAAAATACAATAAACATAGGATTAGAAATGTAGTTTAACAATTTTGAACTCATTCCATGTATATTGGAGTTCACATTTTTTTCTTAGGAAAAGGTAAATGTGTGAAGAAAATTTTACAAAGATTCCTGTAGAAGGGTTGCATGGAGGGTATATTCATGGCTAGGGTAAATTAGAAGGAAGTATATTTTCCAAAGGAAGGAGATGTCTTGGAATTCATCATATCAATACTATTAATAGAGTTTTGATGGGCAAAAGAATTTAGACAATGATTGTGGACAAAGAATCACTATGCTCGAGATGGATCAATGCATACATCTTAAAAGGGAAATCCAAGAAATCAAAGGTCAATCTTACTTCTTTGATCAGTTATTGAAACTTAGAAAAGCAATGTCAAGGAATATTATTTGTATAATAGGAAATGGAAAGAAGGCATTACTAATTTTTATAATTAGAGAATTGGGAATCATAAATGAGTAGAAAGAGTATTTGAATAACTTATCAACCATTCCAAAGGAGAAAAAAGTTAAAGTATGGATCTCAGGTAATCAGTGGAATAATGTTCCAGGGGAACTTATCCAAATACTTCCTAATTATAGCCCAACAACTCCAAAGAAGACACTTACTTGTGGGCCTTGAACAATTCATCAATATTCACTAACTCCTTTAGAGCTTGTATTAGTAGTTGGCGTGATGGATTTAATTGGTAAAAGTTGGTATAAAGAATAACTTGCCCCCAAGATGTCCCACCACCTATGGCTGATGTTCAAAGGACGTCTCCTTATGCTAGATAGAGCAAACTATGTGCACAAGTCCCTGAGTCAATGCAACACCTCTTTTTGGAGTGTTTCTACCCCATAGAAATTTGGGATGCATTCCTCAACATTAATTAGATCTCTTTCAACTCTTACAGTTATATGGCTTAATTCTTTTAGAATCCAAGCCATGGGGGATAAAGTTATATTTTATCTGTGGCATTCGAGACTACACTATCAACATGTGTAGAGGCGAACTACAGATTATTCAGAAAAGAATTTCGACCAGTCTATATGACTAAGGGTGAAATCCTTAAGAGGATGAACTCATTAACAACAAAGTCAAACGATGTAAGATAGAACTAGCTCAAGCAAGGAGGATCAAGATAAAAGGCTTGTGCTATTATTTAGTTTACATCTCAAGATCCACTTCCCCCTTGTCCGCTCTCCGTAATTATACAAACATAAAATACAAGGAATAGAATTCGCATAACAGGAATCAAAGGTACCCTCCTTATACTTCTTATGCTTTTGGCTGATGCCCCCAATTATAGAATCCATCTGACACATCCATAGTAGGCACGAAACCACTTGAATGTTAATCTTCATTTGATTAGTGAATGTTAGCAATTAACTTTGATTATAATTGCCTTAAAAATGGATTTTTGACAACAAAACAAACACTCAAATATTACAAATACAAACTCAATAAACCCAAAACCCATTATGAGTTAGCTTGTTGAAGCTAACCAACCAAACCCTTTAGTATACTCACTAGCACACACCTCACTCAACTTTTGCTTCTAATTACATATATAGATGCAATGGCCAAATGGCCATATTTATGCGTGATTAAGTCGATTGACCTCTTTGGTGGCAATAGTTGGCAACTTAAAATTGCCAACTAGCAAAAGGAATAGAAAGCCAATTTGAATTGAAATTTGACCAATTCAAAGCCACCCTTTTACAACTCATCATGCTCTAAAGATTTCCAATATTAAACCAAGTTTAATCCCTAACATCCTCCCTTAAACTTGGTTGTCATTCCAAGCATGTTCTTCAACTTGTGAAATGTCTCAGCCTTCAAAGGCTTTGTGAAAATGTCTACTATTTGATCTTCAGATGTGCATACTCAACAATAATCTCTTTGTCTTTAATCAAATCTTAAATACAATGATATTTAATGTCAATATGCTTACGTCGACCATGGAACATTGGATTCTTTGTTAAAGAGATTGTTGATTTATTATCACAGAAGATTGTCGTAGGACCATCTAAATGCCGTTGCAATTCACTCAACATCCTTCGTAGCCAAATTGCTTGAGTAGCACAATTTGCTGCAGCTATATACTCTACTTCAGTAGTTGAAAGAGCAACTACTTGCTGTTTCTTAGAAGACCAAAAAAATGCTCCATAACCTAAATGAAAAACATAACCTGAAGTACTTTTTCTCTTTTCAACATCACCGGCCCAATCGTTATCTGTATATCCAACCAATTGTATATTTTATTGTTTGAATAAAATATACCATCATCAATCGTACCTTTAATATATCTCAAAATCTGTTTAACAACTTGCCAATGAAATTGTCGTGGTGAATCTATAAATCTGCTCATAATTCCCACTTCATAAACAATATCAGGTCTAGTTGCAGTTAGGTACCTCAAACTTCCAATAAGTCTTCTGAAATTTATTGCATTAACCAAATCACCACTACCAACTTTCATAAGCTTTAGCCTCTCTTCAACTGGTGTTAAAATTGGTTTGCACGCATCCATCTTGAATTTCTTTAAAATATCTTTTGCATATTTCTGTTGTGAATGAATATGCCTTCATTTGTTTGTGTTACCTCGATACTAAGAAAGTAGGACATTAATCCTAAATCTGTCATCTCAAAATGAGCAACCATATCTTTCTTGACCTCCGATAACAATCTTGAATTATTACCAGTGAATATCAAATCATCTACATAGAGACAAACTATGACGATGTCTCTTTCCTTGTTGATCTTGATATACAAAGTATGTTCATATGGGCACTTATGAAATCCATGTTTAATGAAATAAGTATCAATACGAGTATTCTATGCCCTCAGTGCTTGTTTAAGACCGTACAATGCCTTCCTTATTTGATAAACCTTATTTTTTTCTCCTTGCTTTACTTATCCTGGTGGTTGCTCAATGTATACTTCTTCTTCAAGTATACCATTAAAAAAAGATGACTTTACATCCATTTGATGAATCTTTCAATTGCTTTGAGTAGCAAGAGAAATGATTAAATGTATAGTATCTAATCTAGCAACAGGTGCAAAAACTTCAAAGTAGTCGATACCTAACTTTTGCTTATATCCTTTTGCAACTAGTCTTGCTTTAAAGCGTTCCACTTCTCCACTGGGCTTATACTTTGTTTTGTACACCCATTTGACACCCATGTTTTATTTTTTTCAATAGCATGAATTCCTTCTTCCATTGCTTTAATCCAATGACCATCATTCACTGCTTCCTTGAACATTACTGGATCATGGTCTGCAAATAAAGCATAATGGGCAACAACTTCATCATCATTATCATCATCACCTACTTGATAGTCTTTCAAATAAGTAGGTGGATGGCATTCTTGTTGTGAGCACCTAAGTGCAGGTGAAGTAGCAGGAGATGACACTTTAGGATCAACATAAGTTGACTCTTCAGGAATTGGAGGTGAAGACGACTCTCTAGTTTAACAAATTGTTTCAAAATCATTGTTTATTAGCACTAGTACTAGTGATGATTTTTTTATTTTTATGATCAATCCCATACTCCATCTTCTTCAAAAGTAACATCTCGACTGATGATCACTTTTTGAGTCTTTGGATTATAAAGCTTATAACCTTTTGTTTCCATACTGTAGCCAAGAAATATACATTTTTATGCCTTGCGATGCCGCTTCTTTCTCATCTCATCAAGCACGTGTGAATAGGCTATGCAACCAAACACCCTCATATGACTAAGATTAGGCTTTTGTCCACTCCATGCTTTTTGTGGAGTTTTATCTCGAACACTTTTAACAAGACACCTATTCAAGATATAGACAGCATAAGCCACGAGCTCTACCCAAAAACTTTTATATAACTTCTTACGAAATAATATGCTTCTCACCATATCCATAATAGTTCTATTTTTCCTTTCTGCAACTCCATTTTGTTAAGGAGTGTACTAACCATCAATTGATGATGAATTCCATGCTTTCTTAAGAAATCATCACAAATAATATACTCTGTGCCTCAATCTGCTCTCAAAGTTTTCATAGAATAACCACTTTGTTTTTCAACATACGCTACAAAATTCTTAAGTACTTCACATGCCTCATATTTCTGCTTCAAAAATAACCCATGCCTTCCTACTATAATCATCAATAAATGTAATAAAGTATTTGTTACCACCATTTGATGGAACCTCAACACAACATAGATCTGAATGCACAAGCTCTAGAGGATGCTTGACTCTCCGTGCCTACTTTGTAGGAAATGGATCCCTGTACTTTTTTCCCATTACACATGACTCATAAATTTGATCAGAAACTTGAATGGTTGGCAAGCCTGAAACCCACTCTTTGTTTGCAAGAAACTTAATGCTTCCAAAATTCAAATGTCCAAGTCGCATATGCCATAGCTAATTATCATTGATAGTCAAAGCATTACCATAATTAAGATAAGTTGGAAATAGACGATTGGATGACATTCTCATCTTTATAATCACACCCTTTTTTATGTCACTCACTGTGCACCCATCTTTATTGAAATGTAAATCATAGCCCTTTTCTAGTAGTTGTCCAACACTCAAAAGATTCTAGCAAAGAGTAGGAGCATAGTATACATCAGAAATATAATTTGAAGACCTATTCTTCAATTTTATGGCTATCTTTCCTCTTCCCAAAATTGGATATGATAATCATCGGCAAGATTTATTGAAGAATGAAAGGATTCATCTAATTCAGAAAAAGTTTCCTTGCTTCCACTTAAATGATTGCTCCAACCCGAGTCTAAAAACCATTGACAGTTATCACTATTACTAATTTCATGAGCGGCCATTAACAAGGTTTCTGGGCTATTATTCTCAGCAACTCCAGCTTGATTATCTTTATGCTCTTGTCTTTGAGCACAACATTCTCTATTATAGTGCCCATATTTTTTGCAATTATGGCACTTAATATGTGACTTGCACTCAGATTGATAGTGATCAAACTTTTTGCACTTATAACATTGAATATTGGATCTATCTTTAGGAGATTCATTCTCTCTTACTCCATTTTGCCTGTTGCACTTTCCTTTTCATTTCTCAAATTTACTTGGCTTTTAAAACTTACTTCGTTGTTTTTGGTGATCTTTCATTCATTCACATTTCATGAGACTCTATTGAGGCTTGCAAATCATTAAGAGTCATGGACTCTGAACTTTTAGACTCTTCAATGGCTTTGACAACATAATCAAATCAACTTGTCAATGCGTGCATAATCTTTTATATGATATCTTTCTCCATAATCTCATGACCATTATTTTTCATCTCATTGACTAATTTTTCTATGCGTGAAAAATAATCCTAAATATTTGTGTCCTTGCCTTGCTCCATCAACTCATATTGCCTTTTAAAGCCTTGTAGTCTTGTTCGTCTAACTGTATCTACTCCTTCATATGGTTTAAGCAAAATATTCCAAGCATCCTTTGTTGTTTTAGCGTGGAATATTTTTTTCAAGAATCAATAAATCAACTGATTGACAAATTATAAACAAGGCTTTTTCGTTTAACAAACAATCACAAACCAATTATTGTGATTCTTCATTTGTTGGTTTTTCTTTTTCTACTACGCCTTTCTCCAAAATTTCACCATACTTGTTGCTTCTCAAGTATAGCTCCATCAGGTGTTTACACTTCACAAAATTATTTTTGCCATCGAACTTGAAAATTGTTAATTGCATTGGTTGAACTTCAGTTGTTGAACTTGAAGCCATCTTGATCTACTTAAGCACTTTAACCGAGCTCTGATACTAGATGTTGGCAATTAACTTTGATTATAATTGCCTTGAAAATGGATTTTTGACAACAAAACAAACATTCACTATTTTATTGAAAGAAAATATACAAATATTACAAATACAAACTCAATAAACCCAATAGCTTGTTGAAGCAAACCAACCAAACCTTTCAGTATACTCACTAGCACACACCTCACTCAACTTTTTCTTCTAATTACATATTTGGATGCAATGGCCAAATGGCCATATTTATAGGTGATTAAGTCAGTTGGCCTCTTTGGTGGCAATAGTTGGCAACTTAAAATTGCCAACTAGCAAAAGGAATAGAAAGCCAATTTGAATTGAAATTTGACCAAGTCAAAGCCACCCTTTTACAACTCATCATAGTCTAGAGATTTCCAATATTAAACCAAGTTTAATCCCTAACAGTGAAAATTTTCCATAGGGCTTTATTCATTCACTATAACACTTGGGTCATAAACTTTTCACCATCATGTCATTTATTTATCGTCAGCACTCTCTAAATAAGAATTAGTCTGATCTTTGTTCTTCTGAACGTTAGTCCGCTACCAATAGAAAAAATCAAAGCCCTACAAACTTCAAGCATTCCGAATACTTTTCCATTTAGCCTACCTTTGTTATGGTGCATTGTAGATAAACGTCGAATACATCCTAAGGCACCTACTTGAAAATATATGATTGGCAACCAAACTCACCTGCTATAGGCATCAAATCGTCACATTCTAAGGCTTTGAATAGTCTTTTCTTGCTCTTCCGTCACTCCTTGTAATGTGCTTAGTGCCTGTTTGGTTCAGCTTTTAGAGGGTGAAAAATCATTTTTTTCCACCGCAAAAGCTATTTTTAAGAAAAATGAGTGTTTAGCCGTAAAATTCAAAAGTACTTTTTTAATAGAAATGACTTTTTTAAAAGCTAAAATACAGCTTTTTAAGAAGCTCAAATTTGAAACTTTCTAAAAAAAACCCCACATTTTAGCTTTTTCAGGTAGACTTTGCATTTATAATTTGCATCGTTTACATTTATAACAGTCCACCAAAATATGTCTCGATCCCTCCGATGTTTGAAAAGCTGAACTAAAATTCCTGTCCTCTCTCTGGTTCTACTCTACAATCTAGTCCAATCTTTTTAATACCTTTGTTGCTCTTCTTTATGCCTCATTATACCCTCTTGTGAGGTCCAGAGGTAAGTTATATCTCCATCGTTGCTTCCTTTTCTTTTGAATTGTGGGTTATTGCTTCTTCGGTTTGATTGGCGGGAAAAATCGAAGCTTTGTGGGTTACTCTATCTCACTTTGGGAAGAACAAAGCATGAACAAGATAGAATCGAATAGGATTCGTGGGTTACTTTGTCTCTCTCTCTTCCTACTCTGTGCCTTCTGATCGATCTTTCTCTCGATCTCTATGTATAAAGTTGTGAACTTTTTCTTTTCTTTATCATTATCTTGAGATAGCTTTTGCTTCAACCATCTCCATCTGGTTTCTTGAACACTATCAGGAGCTAAGCAGCGACTCGGTGGTTACTTTTTCTAGATTGCCATAATTGGTTTTTAGTCTTTGTGTAAATTCTCAAGAAAGATTGTTTCTTTTTTTGTTTAAGAGAATACCAAGTTCGTTTTTAGTTATGCATTAAAGTTATCTTTAGTTGTGGCAAGGTTATTGGAGTAGGAAAAGGAGATGCAGTTGTTGAGAATCTTGAATTTGGATACCCTTTTCTGTTGTCTTTTTGTTGTGCATAATCTTTAATTTGAATAGTAGTGATTTCTTGTTGCTATA
>JANVCQ010019182.1:0-12567 GCA_025531925.1 Erythroxylum plowmanianum
CTATAACTTCCCCCCCAGGACCTACCCCCCAACCTAGAGTAGCTAGGTGGGGAAGTAAAATTAATCCTTGTTCATACGTTGGCTTCTCTGATACAAAGTGAACCACTTCAAATAGGTTCATTGCTCCAGCCCAGAATACGATTAATCCAACGTGGGCTACAAAAGCTCCCAGTAGTTTACCGGATAAATTAATAAGTCGGGCATTTCTGGCCCACCAAGTGAAACCTGAAACTATAGATTTAGACATCACTTGACTAGAGCGAACTATTAGGAAAGCTCAACGTGATGAAGGTGAAGAAATCACAAAATCAATAATAGCCAAGGAATTTAAGCAAGATTTGGACCAGGGAGTGAGCCAAAGATGTCAACAACGGACCCTTATAGACTTTATGAGATCGGGGTTCAATATGACTAACTAAGGGGTAGCTAGTCCACCTGTATAAGCATTATCGTTTGAAATCAAACCAGCCCTCCTAAACATGCTTTAGCAGAATATGCAATTTTATAAACTAATGAACGAAGGTCCCAACGCACATATAGTGAATTTCCTTCAAATCTATGACACCTTTAGGTACCATCAAATGTCAGAAGATGCGGTTAGAATTAGGATCTTTCCCTTTACCTTTAGAGATAGAGCAAAGGCTTGGTATCATTCCCTCAACCTAGCCAATGTCACAACTTGGGATCAGCTAGTTCGTGCCTTCTTAGACAAATATTTTCCCCTGAATAAAACCACTAAGATCATCAAGGAAATTATCAACTTCTAGTAAAGTGATGAGGAATTGATGTATGAAGTGTGGGAAAGATACAAGGATTTTCAACGGAAATGCCCACATTATAACTTACCTAAGGAATTCCTGTTGCAAACATTCTATAATGGAGTAACCCCACATATAAGAGGCACGATTGACACAACTTCAGGAGGATCACTGGTGAGAAAGATGGTTGATGAAGTAGAAGAGCTAATAGAGGAGATGGTGAGTAATAGCTACCTATGGATGAACCGATGGAGTAGACAAACTACTACATTATGTGAACAAAAAGGAATTATAGCTATTAATCAAATGACATAAATGCAAGCTAAAATTGATAACTTGACTTGACAGCTCAACAATATGAGGGCTTCGTCCTTAGCTCCAGTGAAGGCTGCAACACCCCATTACCATAGAGTGTATACCAGAACATCCTAAGGACATTCCAGTACATAACATATAATAATGGCATGCTAGAACAGTCACGTCTCTAACTTAATCATGACATCATCATTAAAAGCGTAATTGACACAATATATAAAAAAAACAAAATTCCTCAATTCATTTCACAAGACCAAATATGTACATTGTAGCTTTATAAAACATCCACATGTGTACATTATCAAAACAAATCAGAGTATACATCTCTGTATACCTAACATTCTACATATATAAGGAATTATACAAAAATTTTATTTATTTTCTTCAGTCTCAGCTGACCGGCCTTTGAGCCATTTCTTCTAGCCAAAATCAATGCTTACTCTCTTTTTATTTGACTTAAAAGCTATATCGTTTCTCTCTCGAACCTGAAATGTCAACATTACAATTTTGGTGAGTTTTGCGAACTTAGTGAGTTAACCATCCTCGATGGTTCACTCATATCTTATATCACGTCAACTCATGCAATCGCATAATTCACATCATTTCATTTATCATCATGCAGCATCACAAAACTCTCTTATTCACAATTTCCACATTTCTCATTCAACACAATACAACAATACATTTCAATCATTTAAAACATATATATTAAAAGTATAAATAGTGATTATGAGACCATTTTTTATTTTTATATTGTTGTGATCGAGTGCCTATAACTGTCCCATATCTATCGTGAATATCGGGCTCATTGATAACTATCCCTTATCCATTGGGGATACAAAGCTAGTTATACATAGCGAGCCTTTAGCTCTTAATCACATTCTAAGGTTTAAGCTCTTTTTTAATGGTTACTTAGGTTACAACTGCCATTATCTATTCATGAATTCGTGTATTGAAATGCATCTATTCACATAAGATTCACATGTCATTGAGCCTAGGTCTGACATATAACAGTTATGTTGAGTACTCTTATTTCTTTCAGATTCATATACAAGGAGCACTTCCAATATCTCATTCATGCATCGAACGCCTCAAACATTCAATGTCCGGAATCAACACGACTGCATTAACCTAATAATTCAATATATAATTTAAAACAAACAAATAATCAAGTGAGACCATCCAGGTTATTCACAGTTTGCAAGTCCCGTAAACATCTAGATGTTGACACTCTAAATGCTCTTCTATAACATGCAACGTATACCTACACATATCACAACTTTGCATAATTATAAGTATTCACTTTTACACACACATATATATATGGATTATGTACAACACATGCTCAATGACAATCCTAAGTATATATATAAGTCTAATTTCAACTTAGGTTAACACTTTAATAAAACAAATTTTATTTTAAGTTCATAACTCAATCGATCATTCTAGCTTTTTCTCAAAATAGATTTTCGGGTCAATTTTTTGCTTGGTCAATAAGACAAGGAAAATGAAGTATTTAGGCACCACCTTCTTCAAAAAAAAAGTTCCCATATGTGTTAAGTTTCTAATGACACGAAGTTAACACATTTTGGTTCAGTATTCTGCAAGTTATACACAAAATACTTTAGACTATACTCGAACTGCAATAGTACTTAGTACCCAACTTCAAGGAAAATTTTGAAACTCTTTGAGACGAAATTAAAATTCTATTTATGCATAAACTTTGTAGCCATATTTCTCTAGTTTAATCTAACTTAAAAACATCCCATTTGGATATGTACAGATCAGGTTATGGCTAAAATATAGATGTATGTTCAATGAAACCACTCCATTTATGAAATTCCAACTCACTTCATCATTTTCATCCTAAAATCATCAATCAATCATTATCAATCCTTTCCTAATGAATTCAGATGGCCATGAAATTTGGTGTAGAGGAAAAATGTGTGAGGAGTTTGTGGTTCAAATTTCAAGTCAATCGGAGATCCGGAGAAGAAGTTATGATCAAAAGAGTGAAAAGTGTTGACATTTGTCAAAAAGCATAGCACCTTCACTGTCACGATCATGCTTGTACAGGATCGTGCACTTCCTTAAGGCTTCCTCTCTATCATGATTGTTCAGCCTCTGGGTTTCCTCTTAAAGCATGATCACGATAGATGATCTTCCCCAGTTTTTATGAAACAGCCTATTTTTCATCACTTCTTCATCTCTTTTTCTTTGTCTATCATTTCTAACTTATGTCCTCATTATTTCCTCTTCATTCCTACTTCCATTTCAGCTTAACTCATTCAAACACAAATCAAAATCTATGATTGATCATAAACAACAAAAACAAAACATATCATATACGCATATTCATCATATTTTCTGCACATCTCATTTTCGTTAACACCTTCATTTCATCTCTAACTATCACCTTAATCCTTCTTATTTCAAGACATCACATTACACTAGCCTTTTCTTTAACTCTTACACACTTTAATCCATCTCTATAACACCAATGAGATCCACGTATATAAACAGTGAAAGCAGAGTATAAGTATTTCATCTTTTCATGAAATTTTTGTACTCTTTTTATATTATCATATTGATCTTTCTATCTCAACAACATCAACTTATGAAAGGTTAACAATCTCATATGCAGAAATAAGACATATATATGCACAGTTCATCACTCACAATGCACATGAATAATGACCATTAGTCTCATTATCATTTAATCACCATACTTGGTAAAACTCCAAACTCTTCAAAATCACATGAACCCTAGCTTTCCTTGATGTATCATCAACGGTCAAAGGTTGTAGGCTTAGTTCTTTTATTGACAGTGAAGAAAATAACAAAATAAAATTAGCAAGTGAAAAGTGAGAACAAAGCTTTGTTAGGGCAAAAAGAGAAGTTCGTAGGTGAAGAAGATGAAGAACGAAATGAAGAAAATTTTAACAAAAGGTGAAAATAATGAACACAGTGAAAGACAAATAAAACTGAAGATGGTCTTTCACTTGACAGAGTTTTGTAAGGGGTGGATGCATGGCTTAGCAAATGACACTTGTCGCTTGCCATATGTCCACTTCCTATGGTCTCACTTGGTTATCTTTAATAACTAATCCATTTGCCTCCAATTTCTACTATAATTGTCTCCCAATATTCAATATCATTTTCTCAACAAATCCTAATACCATTAGCCAATTATTTCAACTACCATTTGACACTTATTTCTACTACCATAAATCAATTGTCTTGCTACTAGGCATTTTTTAGTCCAAAAATACTCATAATTTTGAAAATTTTCTAAATTTCACTGAAAATTCCATATCAATAATTATACTGTCTAAAACAATTTTCAATACAATTAATCCACAATTCTCAACAAAATCACATTTATAAATGAATTATAATTGAAAAATATCAATGAACGCATGTACAATCATTTTAATGTATGCAATAAGTAATAATCACATGTATGTGTATGCTATATTATACATGAGCATGAAATGCACTTTCTAACTTTTCAATAAACTCTTATGTACACTATTCTAGAGTTATAACCCTCAATATGGGATAACAGGATGTTACAATTCTCCCCTCCTTAAGAAAATTTTGTCCCTGAAATTCTTACATTATTGTTCTAATAGGTGGGGATATTGTCTCCTCAGGTGATCCTCCATTTTCCAAGTTGCTTCCTCACTCGAGTGATTCTTCCAAATGACTTTCACCAATAGAATTACTTGATTTCTCAACTGTTTTGTTTGATATCCCACTACCTTGATTAGCTCCTCAACATAACTCAGATTACTAGCAACTTCAATCTCTTGAGCCGATAATATATACGTAGGATCATATTAGTATCTTCTAAGTATACTCATATGAAATTCATTGTGTAACTAAGACATCTCATTTGGTAAAGCTAACTTATATGCCAATGGTCCTATTCTATCAATAATCTCATAAAGACCAATGTGCTTAGGATTCAAGTTACCATTTTTATTGAACCTTAGCACGCCTCGCCAAGGCGATACTCTCATAAACAATTTGTCTCTTACATTGTATTCCGTATCCCTTCGGTGCTGGTCCACATAACTCTTCTATCTATCTTGAGCTGCTTTAATTTAACTTTGGATCAGTTTCACTTTATCCACAGTATCTTGTATCAATTATAGGATTTTAACCATTCTCATACCCTCTTCATCTCAATACAGAGGCGATTGACATTTCTTGCCAAACAACGCCTCATATGGTGCCATTCCAATACTACTGTGATAACGGATATTATAAGCAAATTCAATCAATACTATATACTAATCCCATGCTCCTTAAAACTCCAATACATATGCCCTTAGCATATCCTTAACAGTCTTGATCGTCCTCTCACTCTGTCCATCTGTTTAAGGATGGAATGTAGTACTGAAGTTTAACTTTATACCCATAGCTAACTGTAAGCTCTTCTAAAATCTCAAAGTAAATCTAGGATCCTTATCCGATACAATGGACATTGAAACCCCGTACAGTCTAATCACCTCATTTACATACCTCCAGGCTAACTGGTCTAATAAGTTATTCTCTCTCATTAGTCTAGCTTCCCAATCAGAGCCTGATGCTCAGCCTTAATCTGTTGGCATGTTAAACCCTTAGAAACATACTCCCCTATTTGTTTCTTCATCCCAGGCCACCAGAAATGTTGCTTCAGCATGTTATACATCTTGGTGGTACTAGGATGCATAGCATAAGTGGCTACATAAGCTTCCTCAAGAATTTCCTTTCTCAATTCATCCAAATTAGGCATGCAAAACATTTGCCTCAGCCATAGTGTCTCATCTCTTAGTTCAAACTCAGAATCTAGATTCATTTTCAATCTCTTAATAAGCTTCACCATATTAAGATCTTTATTCTGTAGCTTTTTTATTCTGTCATGCAATATCAGTCTCAGCTTCAATGTAAAAATCAATGCCTCATTTAGTCCTAGATTTAACTTTACATTTAAAGCTCTCAATTGAATTAAGCTCGGTAGCCTTAATAACTGAATCTGAGCTACATTACTATTAGACTTTCTACTCAAAGTATCTACCACCACATTAACTTTTTCCTGGATGATACTCAATCGTACAGTCATAATCTTTTAACAACTCTATCCATCACCTCTATCCCATATTTAATTCCTTCTAACTCAACAGATACCTCAAACTCTTATGATTAGTGTATATCTAGAATGTCTCTCCATACAGATAGTGTCTCCATATCTTTAGAGAAAAAACAACTGCAACAAGCTCTAAATCATGTACTAGATAATTAATCTCGGGAGACCTTATTATCTCTCGATACATAGGCTATCACTTTGCTATATTGCATCAACACACATCTCAATCATTGATACAAAGCATCACTATATACTACATATCTTCCAGTTCTCGATGGAATAGTTAACACCAGTGCTATAGTCAACCAATGCTTCAACTCCTCAAAACTCTTCTAATATTTCAGATCCTTCCTCATAAGTTTAGTCAAAGGGGCTGAGATCAATAAGAACCCCTCTACAAACCTTTGGTAATATCCGGCTAATCCTAGGAAACTCCAAATTTCTATTACATTCTTTAGAGCCTCCCACTTCATTACTGCCTCTATCTTCTTTGGATCCACTTGTATGCCTTGTCTAGTTACTATGTGACTTAGCTACAGTACTTGATTAAGCCAGAACTCACATTTACTGAATTTGGCATATAGTTGTTTCTCCCTAATAATTGTAAGATTACTCACAGATGTTCAACATGCTCTTCCCTGCTCTTTGAGTATACTAAGATGTCATTGATTAATGCAATTACAAAATGATCCAAGTAAGGCTAAAACACCTTATTCATCAAAGCCATAAATGCAGCTAAGGTATTAGTTAACCCAAACGGCATTACTAAAAAATCAAAATGCACATACCTGCTCCTTAATGCACCTTTCGATACATCAGCCTTTGTTATCTTCAACTAATAAAACCTAGATCTTAAGTCTAACTTAGTGAACACCCGAGCTCCCTACAATTGATTAAGTAAATCATCAGTTCTAGGTAACGAGTACTTGTTCTTCACTATTACCTGATTCAGTTGTCTATAATCGATACACAATCTCAGAGTTCCATCTTTCTTCTTCACAAATAAGATCGGAGTTCTCCATGGTGATACACTGGGTCTGATAAAACCCTTTTCTAACAACTCCTATAACTGAGCCTTCAATTCATTTAGTTCCACAGGTGCTATCTTATATGGAGGAATAGATATAGGAGCAACATCTAGAACCAGATCAATCATGAACTTTGTTTCTCGATCTAGAAGTAAACTAGATAACTCAGCAAGAAACACATCCAAGAATTCCCTAACCATAAGAATGTCTTACACATTTTGTTCAGTTCGAGTATCGATGATGTGGTCCAAATAAGCCTCACATCTCCCTTGTAACAACCTCAATGCACTCACGAATGAGATCAGTATGGCTAGCAATACTTGACTAATATCTTGGAGAACAGTTTTCAACTGATCAGGAGATTCTAATATTACCTCCTTAGTATAGCAATTTATGATAGCCTTATGAGCAGTGAGCCAATCCATGCCTAGGATAATACCTATCTCCCTTAATGGTAGTACAATCAAGTCTGTCTCCAATTTTGCCTGATCAATTCGAATCAAGCACCTCTTGCAAACTTCTCCTATTACTATAGTATTACCTATCATTGTACTCACCTCTAATCTATGTTCCAATAGTTCTCTATCATAATATAACCTAGATGTTAGATGCAGTGCGATAAAAGAATGCATAGATCCAGGATCTAGCAATGCAAAAGCTTCATAAGTAAAAAAAAAGCAACACACCTGCAACAACATCTGGAGAATCCTGAGCCTCCTGTCTAGTCATTGCGTATACTCAGGCTTGATACTGCGGTTGGTTGATTCGTGCCTCAGTACTAATCATAGGACTCCCAGAGCTAATTATGCCTCTACCATGGCCTTTCTGTCCAGACCCACTAGCTCGGCTCTAATGGACAGTTGCCTTAGTTACCACTCCTCCTCTCCTCCTAAACTGTGTCCCTTTCGCAACGAAACAATCTCTGATTTGATAATCAAAAGAGTCGCATCTAAGGCAAGCTCCAGTTAATTTCCAACACTCACCACTGTGTTTCTTCCCACAATGTTCACAATTTGGTAATTGACTCGCTACTGCACCTCTTCCACTACCAGACTATATAAAGCTACCCCTCTGTCTAGACCCTGACTATCTTGATCTAACCGGTGGTCGACAAGATCCGTTCTGGCACTTACTAATCCTTCTACCAAAACAACCCTTAAATTTACTGGGCCTCTTCATTCTAGACCCTTACCCATACTTTACTTGTCCCTCTCTCAATAGCTGCTTAATTATGATGGAGGTAACTCTCAATTTAGTGAAACAGCTCAAGTTAGTGATTGCCAGCCTTGTCCTAATCTCCATGTTCAACCCACCTTCAAATCTCCTACACTTGTCTTCCTCAATAGGAATCAAAGCAATATCATATCTCATTAGTTCATTAAACTTGATCTCATATTCAGCCAAAGATACGTTGCCTTACTTTAGATCTAGAAATTCTTTCATTTCTCTATCTAGGTAGATCTTAGACATGTAATTCTCCCTAAATACCTTCAGAAAGTCTTCCCACTTTAAGTTACAAGGCCTGGTGGTACTGTCTGGAATAGTTTTCCACCATTGGTAAGTTGGGCCTTATAGTAAGGAAACTATGTAGTCAAACTTCTCGTCCGGCTCACAGTCCATCTAATCAAAGATCCTCTCTGTTCTCTCTAGCCATCCCTCAGCCTTTGTAGGGTCTGTACTTTCATAGAAGTCCACAACCCCTACTTTTGTACTTTATCGTACCTCCTTTCCCTTCTCTTCGGAATTCTCAGAGGCATTCTCTTAGGTTTGGATATAGAAGACTCTCTGCTGACTCCTATTAATTCTAGGTCAACTAATTGTCCCACTTGATCACCTGTGGTAGATGATCTATAATAGACAATAACTTCAATTACTATCTGCATTTCTCATGATATTTCATGTCTAATATTCCTATATATCCTTACAGATGCCAACTATGCTTTGATACCAAGAGTTGCAGCACCCTATTACTATAGAGTATATACCAAAAATCCTGAGGACATTCTAGTACATAACCTATAATAATGGCATCATATCTCTAACTTAATCATGGAGTCATCATTAAAAATGTAAATGTCCCAATATAAAAAAAAAGCAAAATTCCTCACTTCATTTCACAAAACTTAATATGTACATTGTAGCTTTACAAAACATCCACATGAGTACATTATCAAAACAAATCAGAGTCTATATACCTAACACGCTACATACATGAGGAATTATATAAACTTTTATCTAAGTCATTCAGTCTCAGCTAATCGACCTTTGAGCCATGTCTTCTGTCCAAAATCAATGCTTGCTTTCTTCTTATTTGACTTAGAAGCTATATTGTATCTCTTGAACTTGAAATGCCAACGTTGCAATTTTGGTGAGTTTTGCAAACTCAATGAGTTAACCATCCTTAATGGTTCACTCATATCATATAACACATCAACTCATGCAATCCCATAATTCACATCATTTCATTTATCATCATGTAGCATCACAAAGCTCTCTCATTCACAATTTCCACATTTCTCATTCAACATAAGACAACAATACGTTTAAATCTTTCAAAACATACATAATAAATGTATATGTAGTGCTCCTGAGACTCATTTCTAATTTTTATATTATTGTGACCGAGTGCCTATAACTGTCCCGTATCTGTTGTAGATACCGAGCTCATTGATAACTATCTCTTATCTGTTAGAGATATAAGGCTCATTATATATAGTGAGCCTTTGGCTCTTAATCACATTATAAGCTTTATGCTCTCTTTTTTTGTGGCTACTCAGATCACAACTACCATTATCTGTTCATGCATTCATATAATGAAATGCATCAATTCATATAAGATCAGTTAGTCACTTTACACATTCACTTTCATATGTTATTGGGCTTAAGTCTGGCATTCAATAGTTATGTTGAGTACACTTATTTCTGTTAGATTCATATATAAGGAGCACTTTCAATATCTCATGCATACATCGAATGTCTTGGACATTCAATGTTCAGAATCAACATGATCACATTCACCTAATAATTTAATACAGAATTTAAAACAAACAAATAATCAAGTGAGACCATCTAGGTTACTTACAGTTTGCTCCAGATAGTTATTGCCACTAAGTCCTAGCAATGTATAGATGTTGACGCTCTAAATGCTCTTCTATAACATGCAACATACACTTACACATATCACAACTTTACATAATTATAAGTATTCAGTATATATATATATATATATATGGATTATGCATAATGCATAATGCATGCTCAATGACAATCCTAGGTATATTTCCTTTATTGTCATCTCATGATCATTCATATATATAAACTAATATAAGTCTAATTTGAACTTAGGTTTACACCTGAATAAAACAAATGTTATTCTAAGTTCATAACTCAATAGATCATTCCAGTTTTTTATCAAAACAAATTTTTAGGTCAACTTTTGCATGTTATTAAGATAAGGAAAATTAAGTATTTAGGCATCACCTTCTTCTAAAAATGTTCCCATAAGTCTTAAGTTTCTATTGACACCAAGTTCTCACAATTTGGTTTAGTATTATGACTGTTATATATAAAATACTTCAGACTATACTCAAACTGCAACAGCACTCAATACTTAACTTCAAGCCAAATTTTGAAACTTTTAGAGATAGAATTAAAATTCTATTTCCCTATAAAATTTGTAGCCATATGTCTCTAGTTTAATATAAACTTAAAATCATCCCACTTGGATATATACAGATCAGGTTATGGCTAAAATATAGATGCCTATTCGGTGAAACCACTTAATTTAAGAAATTCCAACTCACTTCATCATTTTCATCCTAAAATCATTAATCAATCATTATCAATCATTTCCTAATGAATTCAAATGGCCAAGAAATTTTGTGGAGAGGACATAAAATATGTGAGGAGTTTGTGGTTCAAATTTCAAGTTAGAGAAGAAGTTATGGTCAAAAGAGTGAAGGGTGTCGAAATTTGTCAAAAAGCATAGCACCTTCACTATCACGATCGTGCTTATGGACAATCATGCACTTCCTACTAATTCTTCTCTGTCATGATCGTGCACCATGCGCTTCCTGCTGATTCTCAAGCACGATTGGTCACTACTTGATTTCTCCTTTCTGTCATAATCGTGTTTGTGCACAATCGTGCAACTTCCCTAAGGCTTCCTCTTTGTCATGATCGTGCTTCTGCATAATTGTGTAAGTCCTCTAGGGTTTCCTCTCTAAGCACGATTGTGATAAACAATCTTCCCTAGTTTATACAAAAGAACTTATTTTTCATCACTTCATCATCTCTTTTGTTTTGTCTATCATTTCTAACTTATGTCCTTATTATTTCCTCTTCATTCCTACTTCCATTTTAGCTCAACTCATTCAAACACAAATCAAAATCTATGATTTATCATAAACATCAAAAATAGAACATATCATATATGCATATTCATCATATTTTCTGCACATCTTCATTTTCTTTAACACCTTCATTTCATCCCTATCACCTTAATCCTTCTTATTTTAAGACATCACATTTCACTAGCCTTTTCTTTAACTCCTTTTCACTTTAATCCATCTCTATAACACCCAACGAGATCTACGTATATAAACAATAAAAATAGAACATAAGCATATCATCTTTTCATGAAATTTCTGCACTCTTTTTACATTATCATAATGATCTTTCTATCTCAAAAATCATCTCAACAATAACTTATGAAAGGTTAATCTTCTCATATACAGAAATAAGACATTTATATGCATTGTTCATCACCCACGATGGACATAAATAATGATCATTAGTCTCATTATCATTTAATCACCATACTTATTTCATATTTAAACAACCAATGAGAAGTAACACGTTACTTAATTAGTAAAACTTCAAACTCTTCAAAATCACGTGAACCCTAGCTTTCCATGATACACGATCATCAACAGTCAAAGGATGTGGGGATATGTCTTTTAGTGACAGTGAAGAAGATAAGAAAATGAAAGTAACAAGTGAAAGGTGAGAACAAAGCTTGCATTATTAGGGCAAAAAGAGAAGTTCGCAGGTGAAGAAGATGAAGAACAAAATGAAGAAAATTTTAACAAGAGGTGAAAATAATGACCATAGTGAAAGATAAACAAAAATGAAGATGGCCTTTCACTTGAGAGAGTTTCATAGGGGGTGGATGTATGTGTCACTTGCCACAAGTTTACATTATAAATTGGTTGTATTTTCATAACTATTTATGCACTCGTTGACTCCTAATTGACGACTTTTGTGCTTAAATTGGTTCCTTGTAACGAGCTCTTGTAATTCGCAATTTGTCAGTAAATTGTCATAATTTGAT
>JANVCQ010019220.1:0-12561 GCA_025531925.1 Erythroxylum plowmanianum
ATGAATTTTGTGAATGAATTTTGAGTGATATGGGAATGATTTCAAATTGCTCCATAATTGTTGTATTTGTGGCTTTTTGATGATTTAAGAAATGGTTATATTATTGGTATGGGATTTTGGTTGATGAAGTGTGAAATGATGATGAAATTGCATATGAATAGTTCATGTTTATGAAATACAAGTTTTTCAAAATGTGCCATTTGGGCAATTGCTTTTCAATTAATGAATTACATGTTATGTGGGTTTGGTGTAATCCATTCAAGAATGTCACAAGCAAGTTGACGAAGTTAAAGGCTTCTCCCGCCTGCCTGCTAGTGGCACAGAGCTCCTTCATGGACTCCCTCAAGTTTACGACTACATAGGACCATTATGTAGAACTGTGTAGTTTGCCATGTTCATGGACTTACCTAAACCGTTATGATGTGCTTATGTGTTTACATGTGTTGACAAGTTTGATGAATGCTTGACTTATGGGAGTTGTGAATTAGCTTGGTAAGTTGAAAATTTTGTGTTTTATGATTCAATGAGATTTCGATATGATCATAAAAGTTTTAAATGGTTTTTGCTTATTACTGTTTATAAAATTATTACCCACGAGCTTTAAGCTCACCCTCCCTTTCCTTCCCCTCTTCAGGTGATGAACAAGATATCGAGTGATCGAGTCAAGAGTCAAGACATCACTCCAATTTACCTATTTTGTTTTTGAAGCTAGATTATGTAAAATAATACTTTAGTCGCATTTTGAGCGACTCTAGTTTTTGTAAAGTTTGTATTTTTGGATTATGATGTAAGTGGCTTGAAATGCCCACTAAAGCGTTGTAAAACTCTAGTCTTTTGATGCTAATAAAATACATATGCATTATGTTTTGCTCATGATTCTCTAAGTCTTTATGTTGTATTTTTAAGCTTTTCATAGGGGTAGGAATTATATTCTGAATTCAAGGGGAAAACTGGATTGATCTAGGTAGAAATAGACAAAGTTGTCTTCTAGGAATTTGTGGCTTATCCTCTTAACTTTCCGATGCTATAAAGTATGTAAATTTTAGGTATGGGAGTTAAAAGATATGAGCACTATAAGTGATGATGCTGCATGGGAAGTATGAATATGACAGCTATAGTGAATAATGAGAGTTTGTGCTTGTGATGAGTCATTTGAGTTGAGTTTTGGGGAGTTAAATGCACCCAAATTGGTAATTGAATGTTTTAGGAGTGTTATTGCATTAGAAGAAGTGAAATTGGAAAGATTATGAGTGAATATGATGTTAGAATGGATGTAGGAAGCATTGGAGGGGTTTTGGAGGGGTTTGGGAAACCCCCATGTCCGTTTAACGGAAGAGAGATTAATTTATATCCTGGGGAAAAAGATAAAACGAAGGATGAATTTCTCTCAGAATTTCTTAATTTGATTTGGCTGGTAGCTGTGCCATAGTTTTACATTTCGTTTTTCTAAGACTTGAGGAAGCCCAGATAACTTTCATCACTGCCCTCCTTTTCGGGTCAAAAATGATCCCGAACATCGATCATGTCCGTTTAACGGACCTTCTTGGGTGAAAAATGGCTTCCAAGCTAGTCTATGTCCGTTAGGCGGACATGTACCCGGGATAGCTACAAGAAATTTGCATTTTCAACCCTCTAAATGGAAAAATCTCACTTTGTGGTCTTCATGAAAGTTGTAAATATAGAAGTTTTCTTTCAAATGGTCTAAGAATGACCTCAATTCAAGATTTATAGAAAAAGTTATGCCAATTCTCCCAAGATAGGTACAATATGATTGAGGATATAAACATGTTTGAATCGTTTGGCCATAACTTCATCGCCTGACCTCCAAATGTAGTGATTCTTGAAGCAATAGCTTCCTGACATATGTATTATCTCTCCATAAAAATTGGGATCTTTTGGAGTTGATTTGAGAAAGTTTGATGGAGAGAAAGTGAGGGGTCGGTTGGGAGAGCATGATTGGGGTATGAACACACTTTGACTTTTTAAGCATAACTTCTTCTATAGAGTTCCAATTGAGATAGTTCTTGCTTCAAATTAAACTAGAGATTTGGAGCTACAATTTTTTTGAAGAATTTAATTATGATTTTGGTGATTGATCAGTGTGGGCACACCACTCTTGTGGGATATGGGTAATACCGGTTCATGGAAAGAACCCTTCAAGATAATAGGCATGCTCACGTCTTATGATGACTCCAAACATTTGGCTCTAGAAACGAGGTCCAACAGGAACTATGAGAGATTTTATCCTCAATGACATGTTTAAAATGTTGAGAATTATATGTTTGTGATTGCTTGTGATATAGACTTGAGGTGCTATTCCATAAGTTAAGATGCTATATGAAATGATAAAAATGTTTTAAAATTTGTTATGAAGGTCCTTGAAAAATTTGAGGATCTCACAATGCAATCATTATACTGCCCAAATTTTTAGTAAAATGATTTAAAAAAGAAAAAAATCCCTGTTAAAGTATAAAAGGTTTTTAACAATTGAATGACTTAGCTTTATAGGAACCCTTCGGTTAAGTTAGATATCGGTTGGAGGGCTATAGTGGAGTCATTGGGAGGGCTACACTTGAGTTTCAAAAGGAGAACTTTAGGATGGATTGTTTTAGGTGATATTAGGGTAGGTTTTGAAATATGGTTGTCTTTATATGTGTTATGATTTCATAATGTGTGTTTACGTTGTTTTTGTGAATAGGCAACCCAAAAGGTTTTGTTAGTTTTCATACATCTAATTTAAAAAAAAATTTCTAGTGTTGTATAGTTTATCTTTGAATTCACAACATAATGCACTGACAAAACCTTAGGGGTCCTAAAGCCATACCAGAGGCTCCATCACTTGAAGTACCTTTAGCTCAAAAGGCCATGCACAGGGATGGTTGAGTAATTGTTTTCCTTTATGAATCGAACTTGTCCAAAATAGTTAAGAGTGACAAAATCACCTGTGGAATTTTTTTTACCTCAAGAGAACAATACAGATATGGGCAGCGACAATGCACCAGCCATAGGAGGCCTTAGTAGTGTCAAAGAGTTTAATCGAGCATATTTATAGGTTAGACACAAAACCGTTCGATAAGAGTAGAGATCCCGAAAGTGGCCTAATTTGGTTGGACTGAGCTAACAATAATAAATTAAAAAGGTTTGGTGACAGAATCATGAGATGAGGAATATTGTTAAGCAAGTTTTACTTCTAATAAAACCCCTAATATTAGCAAGTATACAAGTCGTAAACCTGTAGTATTAAAGGTGTCGATCCTATAAGGAGTTGGTAAACTAATCTAATTCTAAGGCATCTAAAGCCTAAAAGGATTATTAAAAAGAAAATAAACAATAAATAATAAATTATATTCGTGAATATGGATTGATTGAAATTAAATTGTAAAATTAGCACAAAGAAATTAAAATTGATCACCACTAATGAACAATTAAAAATCACACAAGGAAGATTAGCCAACTATGAAAAGGGGCATTTATCTTATCATCAACTGCTAACATGTTCAATTTTGCGTTAATACGGTATTGGTCCTAGACTTTCAAAGGGTGGATTATTCTCTCTTGAGTTTTAATTATTAAACCCTAAATCATAACCCTTAATTGAATTATGGAATTTGCAATCTCTCAATTAACAAAAACCCCACACATCCAATTAAATCTTAAGCCCTCTAATAGACTATTAGGTCCTCACATGAGATCTATCTTCGTATAAATTCTTGATCTGATTATTTATGTGGCCTATTACATTGTTTAATTCTCATTACCCAATCTAATTGTTTTGTTATCGGTTCACAATCTTGATTTGTTATTGAAGCATGCAAATACAACAAATAATCAAATTAACATTCATTCAAGAACAAATCCCTAAAGGAGTTTAGAACATCATCATAAAACCTAAATCAAATCCATCATATACAGTCAAAAGAAAGAATAATAAAGATGAAGTGAAATGTCACTTAGAATGGTCAGAATAAATTGAGAAGATAGCAGCACTGCAACCCTTCTTCTACTTCTTCCTTTCTCCTCCTTCTCTCTTTTTCTTCCTCTCCTTTGGATCTTTCTCAAACTGGTAGAAATGGAGCTCCCTTTCTAAGGTTCTTTCTTTTCTTTATATATATTTTCCATTTAGGGCAAACATTAGGGTTTACTCTAGCCCAAAAGTCCAAATATCTGTCAAAAATTTGCAGTTTAGAAGTTGGTTCGTGTTTGTTGTCCCACGGGCCATGAGCATGGTCCATAGTGCCACGATTGTGACACTTAATTTTGATCTCGGTCACGATCATGGCTAATGAGGACATGATTATTGCCTATCCATTTTGTTTATGTCAAGATCGTGGCCTTGATCGTGCCCATAGGCTACGATTGCACGATTATGGGTGTTGATCCTCCATAAGGCTTTCTCCAAATCTTCTCCGTTCTTTGATATATGATCTTAAACACTAACAAAAACGTCAAGGAACCTCAAATACACAAAATTAAAGCTCAATAGCATGTTCTAACCCATATAACACTCAAAACACAAATATCTAACTAATTAACAAAATTCTAAACCTAAACATACATAAATTAATTAACTAACAACTAAAAATATACTAAAATGCCTATTAAAACATCATGCAACCTACAACTATCACATCCACACACTTGGGATTTTTCTTTCCCTAAAGAAAAAACAAAAAAATTGAAACACAAATAATCCAAACCACAACAAACACATATGCAATAATGGTACAATGTCGTTGAACTTTACAAAATAAATTTAACTACAAAAACAATCCTTCAAGTTGTTCTAACTTATTAACCTATGAAATATGTGTCTAGGTACTTCGGACTAAATATACATACTAATCAAGACCTTAATGTCAAATTCATTCACCCCTATCACTTGCATACACACACTGATAATTATTTGATCAATCAAAATTGTAACTATCCTTAGGTAGCTTTTTATGAAAATTTAAGCTATTCATAAAGATCGGTAGGATTTATTAAACAAGGCACTATTTTTGTTAATTTTCTTTAATATGAACCTAGCCTTTTAATGTGAAGGCAAACATTTGTGATGAATGTCCGTCAGTTATTCAACTAGGGCATGTTTTTGAATCTAAGGCAAACTTTTGTGATGAATGTCCCCCGGTTACTCAGCTATATCACATTCTCAACTAGCTACTAGCTCTATTCATAACCTGATTTGATCAAAGAGGTTTTAGCTAATTATTCTCATGAAAAGATACTAACAATGCTACTTATTCGATTAACCTAAAATTATAAATGAATGTGTCAAATTCCTGTGCTAAATGAACTAACATCATATCCTAATTAACATGCATATTTAACCAAAGTAACCTAGGACACTAATTTCACAAGCTAATAAATCTTAGCAACCTAAAAGACTATGTTCAAATTTAAAACGATTCCGTTAAGTTCTAGCCATTGATTGACACGAGTCACATCATGCATACCTAAACAAAGCTAACATACAATGTGCAAAATTCATATGCATAATAAAAACATATAATGCATATAACTAAAAATAAAAACATATAAAGCACATAACGCAACCATCCCCACACTTGGATTATTCTCCTTAATATGAGAAGGATAAATAACATACAGGGTGGGAATCAAAAATAAAAAATAATAAGAAAACTTAAGAATAAAATAAAGATTGAAATGAAAAGATATGTGTTAAAACATAAAACTCGTGACGGTGATTGAGGTGGTGATGGCATTGGAGTCTGAAACCAAATGCGCTTGATGCCAATGATTGGTGCCCTATCTTATAATTGCTTTAAAAAAAAGTAAGAGAATTAGCAATCCAAACCATTCCAAATCATTAAAAACTTATTTTTATATTTGAAACAAATCTAACTACACAATAATTTGAATCTAACTACCCAAATGTGCTAATTTATAGTCATTAGCTTGACCTTACACCTTTTGAAACTCAACCGGGATAAATTATGAGTGGCTTGCTTCCACCCTTATTACCCAAATTCAACTTCGTAGCTTATAAATAAGCTATAAATTGCAAGATAAGACAATATTAATAAAATTAAGAAAACCAATTAAGTTCAGTAATGTTCTTTTTATTAACAAACTGTCAATAAAAGAGGGAATAACAAAATTCCCTGAATCTTCTATGGAATCCAAAAGTTTGTCCTATAAAAGGGTGATATGTTCTTATTCTTCTTCATTTATCGTCATCTCTCCTTCCTCTTTCGCTCCATGAATAAGACTTCCTTATATGCTTCAAGCTCTATGTCCATTGTCATATGTTCTTCTTCTTCTTGCTCCTTTAAAGACTCGACCACATCAATTTTCCTAAAAGATTCACCATTCTTCTTCTTCTCTTGGTCTTCTACGAGGTGGGATTTAACTTGTTTTACTGTTGGTGCTTCTAGCCCTTTCCGACTTCTAAGTGTGATAACCTTACCCTACTCTCTTGGATGTACTTCAATGTTGCTCAAACAATTTTTTACACTTCTCTTACAAAATTCATGGGAAAGTTGTCTCATTGGAAGCTCTAGGGTGTAAATATTTTTCATTTAGGGAAAACATTAGTGTTTACCTATGCATAAAAGTCTAAAATATCCCAAAAAAATTCACTTTTTAGAAGCCAGTCTGCGTCTGTTATTGCATAGGGCACGATCGTGGCCTATAGTGCCATATAAAGCCACGATTGTGGCTTATCCATGTTACTTCTATCACAATCGTGGGCTTGGATCCACTGCTGAGCTTCCTCTATATCCTCTCTGTTCTTTAATATATAATCTCAAACACTAAAAAACACATTAAGGCACCTCCAATACACAAAATGAAAGCTCAATAGCATGTTCTAACCCATATAACACTCAAAACACAAATATATAACCTATTAATAAAAATATAAACCTAAACATACAAGTATCAATTAATTAACAACCATAATCTTACTAAAATGCCTATTAAAACATTATGCAACCTATAACTATCAAATATCGTATAGTTAGAGGTTAGTCAAACCACCTACAATGTCTATAGATACTTGAAATGTTAGGAGCTCAGTACCAAGGTGTAGCTAATTCGTAAGGAGATCACCTGCATAGGTTGGGGTAATTGCAGTAACCTAGCAAGATATTAAGGATACGTCTGGTATGGTGATAGGTATTAGTAGTGATGAATATATTTAGATTGATCCCAAATCTATATACTCATATATGCTAAAAGAACTTATTAGATAGATTAGTATGAAGTTGGAGCTTTTAGAGTGCCATATTATAATAACTACTACCAATAAAATGATGCTAGTAGCATAGAATGTTCATAAAGGTCATTACATAGTAGTTGGACTTTGAAGCTTTCGAATGAGTTAATCTTATTAGATATCCATGACTATGAAGTCATAATAGTAAGGGAATTAAATAATAGTGCATTAAGTCGATATGGATTGCTTCTAAAAGAAGTTAGGATTGGTACATAAGGGAAGTTAGATATAGTATTCCATGGGGAATGTAAAATGCTCCCATCTCTTAGCATATCAGCCATGATAGCTAGAAAAGTACAAAGAATTCAGTACACAAGCTATTTAGTTTCTATAAATTGATAATTACAGAAGTTTATTATGTTATTTAGCCTTTTAATACTAGAAAAGTAAATTATGAATATATCTGCAGGATGAAATTGCTTATTATAGTTAAATTAGTTGAGGATTAATTATTGATATTGGTAATTGGTGACTAACTTTTGATATGCTTAAATGTTATGACGTTATAGAGTGATTGATTAAAACAAATATCAATCTTAGCATAAAACGTTATTTTTAAGGTTAAGTCTATTTTTGATTGTAAGGTGATTTGTGGATTCGTACAAAGTAATGTTATGGATGACATTGTGATCTTTAATTAAGATTGATGATTGAACAATATTCTTAGGAGAATTCTTTTTCTAATATTATTAATTGTAGTAATGAATAGTTTAATGTAAGTTTCCAGTTATGTATATATTAGTATATTGGTTCTAACTATTGAACATTCATTATTTTAAGTTTCTTTTGATGTAAGTTAATTGTTATATTTCTTGAAAATAGATAAGTGAAAATGGTGATAAATTTTTCAAGAAATGTGAGTGAATTTGAAGTCCAAAATTTGTAGTTAAGAGATTTTACTGATAGGTTTTGATCTATAATGGAGAATTGTCTCATTACAATTTATTGCCATTATCTTACAAATAAGTATAACGTACGATTGGGAGAATGAAAAAAAAATCTTTACTAACTAATAAAGACCCAGGTTGAGTTCTGAGGTACCTAAAATCATATAAGTCATTTGTAGTACTAAAAATAGATGAGTAAAGATATTTTATTGAACATAATAGTTGCGTAGTGGAAGTATGAGGTGTACTCCTTGTTTGAAGGGATTAAGGTTTGATAAGCTCAAAATTGTGTTATAAGATGGTAAAATTTGAACTTTGAGGTAATTGAATGGTTTTTAACGTGAACAGGACATTATGTTAGTGTCTTACAATATGATCTTAAATGATTGATTTGCTTGAAAAGGGTATGATGAGAAATGATAAATGTGTAATAAATAGTTCACTAGTGATTATAGATTTGAGATTCGAAAACTATGTAGTCTAAGAGAGGCATAAGAAGTACGAGAAAAATATTATTGATTTTTTTATAAGTAGAGACAATGAGGACAGAAATGTTTATTATTCACAAGTACATGAGGATAATTATGTTATGGAGAACTCCAATTATGGGTTTTGTTCATAGTAATCTAAGTAGATGTAATCTTTATAAAGTTAAATGGATGGTTTGATATATGGTTAAGTTAGTAAAGCTGTGAATAAACTGATTATTAGTGAGAAAGTGAAAGTAATGATTTAGAAAAGGAGTTTTATAGAGATAAGTTGCAAATTCTAAGGGCATTTTATCGAGAGGAACATTACATTGCAGCTAGGTTAGGAAGTGTGTGTACTCGTCATGGTTAGACTTAAAAAAGAAATTGCATATTAAGTAACTCTCCTGTGTATGTTATGCATATGAGGAAAACAAAAAGGAATCATACCTTAAAAAAGCATTGTGATTGAAAAGGTATAAAAAGGGTGATAGCAAAGTATATGTTCAAATGCTTATTAAACTAACAAATCATAGTTGAGAGCCAAAGAACAAAAAAAAAATGGTTAGCCACTCCCTATCCAAGAATGGAAATGGAAGCATATTACAGAGGATTTCAAGGAAGCAATTTCACAAAATCTAAGCAAATATGATAGTATATAGGAGATAAAGGATCAAATTACAAAATTTGGCCTTTTCCTAACCATCCAAAGTAGATATTCTCTTGATAGATTAATCAAGTTGTAAGTGATTGGAAGCACATAGTTATGTAGAGTGTTGATATATGAGGATGAGATCAGTAAAAGAAAATTAGTTGGTTGAACTAGTTCTGATAACAGCAAATAAGATCAAAAGTATGTAGGTCAAATGATAGTACCTAAAATCGATGGTAGATCTAGGTGTGGAAGTGGAGGAAGAATTTGGAGTTTAAACTTGAAAAATCGAAGATTTTTTGCAAATATCATCATAGAAAGGAATAGTTTATTTTAGACAATGTGACAAGTTAAGCCTGCGATGTGTTGACCCCTATGAAATGATTGACATAGAGGAAACATGAAGAGTGGATGCAAAGTCAATATCCATATTTTTTAAATGACTAAGTTTGTTTAAAATTTCGAGGAGGATGAAATTTTTATAAGAAGGGGAGAAATTGTAATATCCTAGTTCGATTATTGTACTATGTAATGTGTTATATGTGCATTTTATAGAGTATGCTCTATTTATTATATACTAGAGTAATTTAAGCATTTAAATATATTAGTTAGGTTATAACGGAGATCACAGATAGGCCAAATATGGTTCTAGACTAGACCAAAAATTTCTCAAAAATGTTTTGAAAACCCCAAAAACCTACTAAATGAGTCCAAACAAGCTTTGAAAGCCCCAAAATGTGCTCTAAGGATTTAGGTGACACTTTTGAATGAAATCCAAACAATTTGGTGAATAGTATTTTTGGATGAGTAGTGAATCTGGGTGGGTAGTATTTCCACTTGAATAGTGATTTTGGGAACTAATCCCGAAAATTTGAAAAATACCCAGAATAGGTATTAGAGTCTAAATGATACTGAAATGGATAAAAAATATGCCCGATTGGATGAATTTCGTGAGTTTCAAAAGTTTAGGATTTAAAATGCCCCTTTTAGAAAATAATGGGTATTAAGGATTTTAAACTCATTCGAATTTTTTTAAAGCATCCAATCAATAAGTATTGACCCTAATTATAGTATTTCATGGTCAAGTTGATTATAAGACAATTGTGGAATAATTTGGGATTTAATTTAGTTAGTTGGTAAATTAAATGCATTAAAGGGCACTTTGGTGTTTTACATGATATTAGTATGAGTCACTAAAGATGATCAATGTGAAAATTACATGTGTGTGATGAATCATTAGAGACAACCAATAGGAAAGTGGCTTGTGTAAAACATTAAAGAGTATGAAAAGCATGAATTAAGACATAAGTTGATTCATTTGGTGAGTATCCATGAGAGAGCATTATTAAAGAGCCCAAAAACCAAAAGAAAATAAGAGGGAAGCAAGGACAAACGTCAAACATTTTTGGAGAAGGAGGCAATAGAGAGAAAAAAGAAAAGAAATAGGAGAGGGAGCTTTGGCTTAAGATGGAGAAGTGTTTCAAAGAGTTTTCCATATTCTTCTATCTCCATTCAAGCATCTAATATGATCCCATAGCCATCCAAGTGAAAGGAAGAAGAAAATGGGTTGGTAAGCTTACTAATTATGTTTAAAAAATTGATTTGTTGGGTTAAAGTTGAGATATAATTTTAATGGTGTGAATTGTACTCTTTTGATGTGATATGAAGGTTTTATTGCATTGAATGTGATTTGGAGAAGAAAAATCAAGAAAATGAACATGTCAAACCTTGATCAAACTTGGTCAAAGGTGAGTTTATTGCTTAAAATGTTTTATTTTTCCATTTGATGATTTAAGATTAACGAATGGCATTGGGAAGTTAGTTTAAGGATGAAAGAATGGAAGGAAAACCATGGAAATGATTTGATAAGTCTTCGACCAAGGTGAGGGTTTTTAATGTGTTATGATCCAAAATTCTATTTTGATGTTTTATGTTGTTCATCACATGGTTTTGATGCTAATGAAGTAAAGAAATGAAAAACAATTGATTTTAGAATTGGTTTTCGTTGAAATTCTATCAAGGGTGCTTGATTTTGTAAAAAGTTGTTAATGAAATTTTATAGCTTAAATGTGTGTATTAAAATGTCATAGAAGTGAATTTAGATTGGCTTTAAGCGTTAGATGGAATTAAATTGGAAAAGTTTGATGTTAAATATATTAAGTTTCGCCTTAGGGCATTTTTGGTATAAAAGTATGGTAACAATGTAAAGACCATGTGAATGTGAATAAGGATGGTCGTTAAGTGTTTTTTTATAATGAACTAAGGATGGAACCATTATCCTATTTTATTAATAATAAAAGTTTTTTACAAGTAGGAGGAGGTCATAAACCTTACCTTCGAAAGTGAAAAGCATAGTGACGCGGGCATTAACCATTACGTCTAAGATATTAAAGGATAGCAGATATAAAAATATCATATAATTAAAACTAAATGTTATGTACTTTATAAGACTTGCGAAACCATCAAACGTAAGGAAATTGTTGTTTATCTAAAGAAAAAAGTCCCCTAATTTATCGAGGTAAGCTACTTAAATTACTAAACTCCAACGACATTCCTGTGCAGTTTGCTAGTCTCGTGAAAGCATCAAAAATTGAATTGATTTCCCTGTAAACATGTGTAAGGATGGTCATTAAGTGTATTTGTGGTATTGGAATTATTAAATGAAGTGTGTTATTATTTGGAGAAAAAAATTAGTATACAGAGTGCATGTGGAAAGTAATGAAGTTGACATGGTTTATGGTGTATTTGATTGGAAAATGTATTAAGGATTTAAATGCAATCGTATTAGGTTTTTGAATCAAAAAATGAAACCAAATGAAGGATTTCAATGTGGTGAAAAGGAAACTAGCAAGCTATGAGTGTATTTTAATTGTTTTATATGAATAAATTCTTTGCAAAAAAATTGATGACATATGAGTGTACTTTAAATTGATTTTGTGTAAATGGTTTTCATTTGATCATAAAATGAATTTTTATGTTGAGTTTTATGTAAATGATATTTTACAAGTGATATTGCTAGCACTTGATTATGCTTTAGCAATATATGATTTGTAAATTGAAAGTTAAATTTTGTATAATTGGAAATTACATTAAAATTATGCATTAAGTTTAATGATTATGTATTGAAATTATGCATTAAGTGTTGGACCTCGAATTTTTCTGATTTTTATCAATTTGTTTATTTAACTATTTATTTAGGTTTTGGTTGATTATTTAAATTGTTTGATTATTTTTTTGAATTTAGTCATTAATTTAGTGGCATGAATAGAGATTAGAATTAGATGGAAGGTTAGAATTAAGTTAGCTTAAAGGAGT
>JANVCQ010019230.1:0-12560 GCA_025531925.1 Erythroxylum plowmanianum
ATTAATTGAGTGATCCAAGCCTAGTATTTACACAATTACTCCCTGTGGGACGATATTATACTGTACTACTTGAGACCCGTGAACTTGCGAAACCACATCACTGTCGCCTGCAATCAAATTCCAAAAGAAACCAACTTCCGTTAATATAACTTAATGTAGTAGTGGAAAGTGGGTATCATTCCCATGAGAAATTTTTAACGGCAAAAATTGTATGAGTTCAAAACTAAAGTAACGAAGAGGGGGGGTTTCAATTCACAAAATTTAGAAAAAAATTGGCAAAAATCGGATATTAATGAAAGTAATTGGATCTAAAAATTTAGTAGAAAAACCTTAGTTTCGGGTCACTAATGTTATCACACTAAATGGATCTTTGATATAAAATTCAGTTCATCAATAAACATTCATTGGGGGGATGTTTTCTCTTAAGTGTAAATGAATAGAAACATGTATTCTAAGTATTCTTATAAATCAACAACCTAGATACGATCGTAGATTCAATTGAATAATAACTTTAAGAACTAAGAAACTGATAAACAAGATAACACATGTATGACATGCATTTAATCAAGATGAGTATCTTCTTAGAATTTCCCACTCTAACGTAAAGAAGGTAATCCTAATTGCTACTTGTGATTAACAAAACTAAACGTAATATTTCATTAATCTAACTATTAAACAAATCAATTCCTAGTTGCGCACCTAGAAATCAATTAATTTAATTAGAAAAAGTAATTCGAAAGACACTCAATGTTCATCAACAAAATAAACTTTATTAAAATATCTCACACATAATAGATGATAACATGGTTTCCCTCAACCAAGAAAAGAAATTTAGCTACTCATAACAAAAGTGAAAATAAACAAAGTAATAGTCAAACACATAGTCTCCATCCCTGGTCTTTCTCTAAGGAATTCGAAAATCCCTAAAGAAGTAATACAGAAATCGAAAGCTAGCTATGGCTGTCCAAAAATAGAAGAAGAAAGTGCAGAAAAATGTCCTAAACTCAAGGAAAAGCTGTAGAAATTCTAAACTATGCTAAAACTAATGAATGCCATCGAGAAAAGAAGAAGAAAAACTGCAGAAAAGTGAAAAACTATCTTAACACTAAAGCTGGACTAAAAGAATAGAAGAAAGTTCTACATAAAAACGTAAACTACCCTAATGAAAAAGTTGTAGAAAAAGATGCAAAAAAATGTAAACCTATCCTTAACAACAAAAGCTGCATGAACAGTAACTTTTCTCCCCTTTTATGCCTTCCGATCCCTCTTCTCTTCTCTCATTCGTGATCTTCAACAGATAGTCCTTATCCCCACTTTAAGATGTTGATCTCCATTGATAAGATAGCAATATGATCTTCAAAGATTATGAAAAGCTCGAATTTGAATTTTGAAAATAGATCTGCAGATTTTTTTCCATCCTTGCACGTGCCCACGCTTAATCGTTAAATTTTGCTGTCAATCTGGAATTTTTAGATTTTCTTTGTTTCTTTTGCATCCGTTGATTCAATTCCATCTCTAAAGTGTTGAAAATCACCTGAAAATAGTTAAGAGAAAATTCCATTAATTTTGGATCATAATTTCCACATATTAAAGAGAATCAAATAGAAAATAAGCGCAAAATGATAACTTAACACACTCCATAACAAATTTTTTCTGAAGAGGAAACTATACACTTTACGCATGGTGGAATCCATTTCGATGGTGGAGCATTTAAATACTTTAAATAATTTATTTTCCCAACTGACAACATTGAGACACACAATAGAGATAAGTGAACGTGCAGAAGTTTTACTCCAAAGTCTACCAGATTCGTATGATCAACTCGTCATCAATTTAACAAACATCATAAACACTCTAGTCTTCGACAATATTGCAACTATTATTCTAAGTGCGAAGTGGATAACTGCTGAAAGAATCTAAGTAGTAAGCCCACCCCAAGATGAGTGCTCTCTTATTTCGACTTTCCCAGAGTCCCCGGTAGTACAGCCGAGACACCGACGGGTTCTCTACCCCTACGGGGATAGAACGATAGAAGTTTTGAGAATTCAAGAGAAGGTCACGACGAGACTAGTCATTTATCATTACGATAGGTGTCAAGTGGAAGTGAGGTGATGCATGTAACTGAGGCATCCTAATAGACTGGTAGATTTGAAACTTGTTCCTACATGACCCGATCAATTCGATCAAGTATTCGCCATCTATTTTTCTTGTTCAACTCTTTGAAAACATAAAACCAAAAGCTCTGCCCCCCTCCTTATCGATACAAGGGATGGAAGGGCAGAAGCCTTTGGTGTCCCCTCCAAACAAGAATTGGGGCCGCACAATCTAGTGTCAATAGAATATGCCTTTCCCCCATGTCTTTCTTCGTTTATGGTTCGATATTCTTGTGTCAAGTATTTTGATAAGGTTTTTGGTGATGTTAGTAGATGCTATTCGAACAGTTCCTTTTCTATCTATGTCAGTACTTCATATAGAGGTTATTATGTCAGCAATAGTATCCTTGCCCATGATAAACTAAAATTATTATTGCCTCCTAATTTGGATATAATCAAACATAATTTTTTCTAAATTAATGATTTAAACAAATTAATTATTTAAAATAATTAATATATTCAATTTATTATAAATTTGAAATTTCTTAAAGGTATATGCGTGAAACATAATCTAATAATCTACTACAACTTATAAGTTGTTTAATAGTTGGCATGCTGAATCGTATGCATAATGGACCGGTTTAGGTCAATCCTAATCCCAGATGATTATCAATTATTTCTATAAATTATTTCTATATTAATTAATAGAATATTAAGAATATTTAACCCTGATAAGAAAATCTCAAATCATGATTTGTAAGAAATTTCTGCTATTTTTTATGCAACTGCTACAAGTTCAACAATTCCATGAGCTTGAGCTTCTGTTGCTGACATAAAAGCATCCCTTTCCATGTCTTCTGAAACAACCTATAAAGTGCAAAAGTAAGGAAGATAGGCTGGCAAAATAGCAACAAGCAGAGGCCTTGGAGGTGACGAGAGGAAGATTAATGGAACATGGCCTAACTGGGAGTCATAGTCACAATAGATCAAAATCCACGAGTAAGAAGAATTTCAAGTGCTATAATTGTGGCAAGAAAGGACACCTGAAGAAGGATTGTTGGAATCTGAACAAGAAAGATTCTATTCCTTAAAAAAAAAGTGTTGCAATGGTCTATAAAGTAGCAATGACTATTGGAGGTAGAGTTGTTGATGTGTGGCTTCTCGATTCAACAGCTACTTTTCATATGATCTCTCGAAGAGAATAGTTCTATCAGTATGAATATGTCTCTAGGGGATCTGTGTATAGTTCTAATGATCAAGCTTTGAAGATCGTTGGTATAGGCACCATTATGTTAAAGATGTATGATGGGACAACTCAGACTATTGAAAAAGTGTGACATATGGAGGGCCTGAAGAAGAATTTGTTGTCTATAGGATAACTAAATGATCTTGGTTTCAGATTTGAGATTCAAAATAAGATTATGAAAATGATTAAAGGAGCGCTGGTATTTATGAAAGCAAAGAAGATTGTTGTAAATCTGTACATGTTGAAGGGAGTAACTTTGCAAGAAAGAGACGCATCTGTTGCAGTGACTCGTCCAGATGATAAATCTGTAATGACGTGGCATAAAAAACTTGGATATATGTCAGAACAAGGAATGAAGATACTTGCAAACTTAGACATATGTCAGAACAAGGGATGAAGCTACTTGTAGAGAAGAATCTACTTCTAGGTCTCACAAAGGTATCACTACCCTTCTGTGAGCATTGCATTATGAGTAAGCAACATCGATTGAAGTTCAACACATCAAAGTTCAGAAGCAAAGAAATTCTAGAATTGATCACTCTGATGTATGGCAAGCATTAGTTATGTCCCTAAGAGGAGCAAATTCCTTTATATCATTCATTGATGATTATTCGAGGAGATGTTGGGTGTTTCCTATCAAGAGGAAGACATATGTGTTTCCAACTTTCAAATTTTACAAAGCGCGGGTGGAACTCAAATATGGTAAGAAGATCAAGTGTTTGCACTCAGATAATGGAGGCGAATATATTGGGAAAGAATTTGATGAATTCTGCAAGCAAGAAAGCATCAAAAGGTAGTTCACGACAGCATACACTCCTCAACAAAATGGAGCAGTAGAGCAGATGAATAGAACTCTGTTCGAAAGAACAAGAGCGATCTTAAGAACTGCAAGTTTAAATAAGAAATTCTGGGCAGAAGCAGTCAATAATGCCTGTTATGTGGTGAATTGAGCTTCATCAACTGCAATTGAGTTAAAGACACTGATGAAAATGTAGACTGGTAAACCAATGGATTATTCCAACCTCCATATATTTGGAAGTCTTGCCTATGTGATGCTCAATGCCCAAGAAACTACAAAGTTGGATCCAAAATCTAAAAGATGCATTTTCTTAGGGTATGTTGAAGGAGTGAAAGAGTATCGTCTATGGGATCCCACTGCCCATAAGATTGTTATTAGTAGGGATGTTATCTTCATGGAAGATAAAGATCAAGAGCAAGCAGAAAATGTTGGCACTATACAAGAGAATCCAGAAACTACAACAGTACAAGTAGATAGATAAGTTGATCAAAATGATTCTTCTGAAGTTGCACCAAAGCACTAGGAGCAAGAACCAGTTGAATATGATGTTTCAGATACTCGGAGACCAACTCGCATAAGACGAGCACCGAGCTGGCACTGAGATTATATTATGGAGAGCAATATTGCATACTATCTTTTAACTGAGAACGGAAAGCCATTAACTCTTTAAGAAGCAATGAATAATTCAGATGTATCTCAGTGCATGACAGCAATGCAAGAAGAAATTGAAGCTCTATATAAGAATAAGACATGGGAGCTAGTATCACTATCGCAAGGAAGAAAACCTATTGGCAATAACTGGGTTTACAAGATCAAACGGAGTGGTGAAGATCAAGTAGAGCGATATTGTGCTAGAATGGTAGTAAAAGAATATGCTCAAAAAGAAGGTATTGATTTTAATGAAATATTTTCTCCTGTGGTTCGAGTCACTATAGTTCCTGTAGTTCTGGCAATGTGTGCTATATTTGACTTGCATCTTGAACAATTAGATGTGAAAACTGCATTTCTTCATGGAGATCTTGAAGAAGAAATTTATATGCTCCAACTAAAAGGTTTTGAAGAAAAAAGGAAAAAGAACTTGATTTGCAGGTTCAACAAATCTTTATATGGTTTAAAGCAGGCGCCGAGATGTTGGTATAAGAGATTTGATTCCTTCATCATGAGCCTTGCATAGAGCATACTGAATACATACCCTTGTGCATATTTTAAGAGGTTTGGGAAAGATGATTTTATAGTTTTGTTGTTGTATGTAGATGACATATTGGTAGCAGGCCCCAATAATGATCGTATCAAAAAATTGAAAGCACAGTTGTCTAGGAAATTTGAAATGAAGGACTTGGGATTAGCAAATAATATTCTAGGGATGCAAATTCACCGAGACAGAAATAATAGGAAGATTTGGCTTTCTCAGAAGAATTATTTGAAGAAGATCTTGCGACGATTCAACATGCAAGATTGTAGGTCAATTTATACCCCTCTTCTTGTTAATTTCAAGTTATCCTCAAATATGAGTCCTAGCAATAAAGAAGAGATGATGGAGATGTCTCGAGTATCGTATGTATCAGCAGTGGGAAGCTTAATGTTCACTATGATTTGTAAAAGATCAGACATTGCACATGCAGTGGGAGTAGTTAGTAGATACATGATGAATCTTAGTCGAGAGCATTGGAATACTATTAAGAGGATTCTCAGATATATCAAAGGAATATCAAATGTTACATTATGTTATGGAGGATCAGGTTTTACTGTCAAAGGATATGTTGATGATGATTATGCAGAAGATCTTGGTAAAAGTAAATTTACTATAGGATATGTGTTTACCTTAGCTAAAGGAGCTGTGAGCTAGGTTTCAAAACTGTAGTCAGTTGTGGCTATGCTAATTACAGAAACAGAATATGTAACAGCTACATAAGCTAGTAAAGAAACAGTGTTGTTGAAGATGGTGTTGGAAGAACTTGGGAATAAACAAGAGAATATTACTCTGTATTATGACAGTCAGAGTGCTTTGCATCTTGCAAAGAATCCAGGATTTCATTCAAAGACAAAATACATTCGAGTTCAATATCACTTCGTTTGTGAGAAAGTGGAAGAAGGAACGGTGGACATGCAGAAAATTCATACAATGGATAACCTGAAAAATTTTATGACAAAAGCAATCAATGATAACAAATTTATGTGGAGTCGATCCTCATGTAGCTTGGCAAAAACTTAAGCAACATAAAGCAGTAAGGTAGAAAAGAATGGTGTGAAGATATGTTCGATGCCTACCATGCCTAGTAAAGACAAAGCACTCCTGCCTATAAAAAGGCAGGAGTAGCATGAAGAAATTCATAACAAGCAGAAGAAGAGAGAAGTGAGGTGAGAGAGAAAAGAAAGAGAAAGAGAGACAAAAAATTATATGTATTTTTGAGTCCAATTTTTTCTTGTAATTCTCTAATTTTTCTTAGTAGTAAAATTCTTTTATCTTTGTCCGTAGTTTTTACTCTAATTTGAGAGTTTTTCACGTAAAATTTATGTGTTCGTTACTATTCTTTCAGTCCTATTTAGCTGTGAACTTACTCTAATTCGGTCGATTTTTACAACAATACGATGGTTTGTGGGGTTACATTGCCATCTTTCGCTCTCTGTTGTCGTGCCGATGAATTAAATTCCTACCAAATAAGCTTTTGATCTTGCGAACTTCAGAGTCGTGGGGAATTGAATGATCTTAGTGAGGTATATTTTATTGGGAGGCATAATCAAGACATCATGGAGATTGAAAAAGGAGCACATAATTGGGAAATGTAACTATGTTTGATGGGAATTGTTTATTTTCTGGCGTGTCAAGACTTTGAATATTCAACAGCATGGATGTAGATGGGAACTTTCAAACAGTCCGAATGTAGAAGTGAGTAGGATACTTATTAATGACAATTCCTAGGTTTTTTTTAAGACTTGGCAGGCACCATTCATCCGAGATGTCCATATTTAAAGCATTTGTATTTGGAGGGAAAGCACTCTAATTCTCGGAGCTTAAATCTGTCAGCGTAACAGTATTTCTAGTTTTATTAACATATTAGAAGATGATACTTGTCAACTCTTTTCGACAAAAATAAACTATTAAATCATTTATAGTTTGTGAAGAAACTGATAACCGCATCAAGTTAAGTCGAATCGAACTTAAATTTTTATATCTAAATTTTTAACTCGAGCTCAATCTTAAATAAACTGAATTGACTAAATCTTGAATTAGATTTAAATCAAAATTTTAATCGAAGTCAAATTTTAAATTAAAAATCTAGTTGATTTAACTCAAAAATCAAGAAAAAATTGGAAATCTAAAAACAAAAGCTGAATGTCGGATGGAGTTTCAGAATTATTTAGCCTATGATTCGTTATCTTTTATTGTAAAAATGATTATAGGACACGGTAAATACAAAGATTTGGCCATTATTTAATATGAGTTTGAATTGAAAGAAATTAAATTTTAAATTTTTTAGGTATATTCAATACTTGAAAAGGCTTTGATGTAGACTATTTCATCTAATATATATAATTGAAATAGTATCTCATATTAACTAAACATGAAAATGTTAAAGAGTTTATAAGTAATAAAGGTCAACTATTCAAATGACTAGTTCTGGTCATTTTGACAATGATTGACTCAAACTCAATTCTTGTTAATGAGATCTACACTCTACTCTTATAAAAAATTCTAATAATAATTGTTAAGATATATTGTATATATATCTTTTTTTTTAGTTTTGACATCTTATTTATTAATTGGACATATAAGATATTAATTGGAATGAGATTTAAAAGATGTGGTTGTTACTATTAAGTGACCGTTTCACCACAATAGTTTAAGCTGTTGTGTGAGGCCAACTCAATTGATTTTATATATTCTCTAACACACCCCCTCAAGTGAAAGCTCTTTGGGCTTGAAACTTGCACAGGCCTATTTTACCTTGTGCTTAATTTAATTAGAATAGGTGGATGGTAGGATTCGAACTCATGACCATTTGATCATAGAGGCTCTGATACCATATTAAGTGACCGTTTCACCACAATAGCTTAAGCTGTTGTGTGAGACCAACTCAATTGATTTTATATATTCTCTAACATAGGAAAGAAGATTAGCATACAAGTCTAGTGGGCTACTCCACCTATCACCAATTGGTTTTATGATGGAACCTCACTTAGACTTATATGCTAATCTTCTTTCCTCTCTTTCTCCAATGTGGGACAAACTCTCACTTTATATTTCAACAGTTACACCTATAGCTGTGAAAGAAACCCACACAAAATTGAAGTCTATTATCTGACAAATTTGTGGTATATTACGTTGATAATTGAATTGTGTATTGCTGGATTTTGTGGATAAAAAGATAAGGGAATTTTGTTTTGTGTATTAGTCAAGAGTTCTTACTGGTTAGTATCATGGATGTATTTTTTAATGGCAAAGGTGGATTCGGTGTGAGTGTGATCCATGGTGTAGTGGGGGTAAATTGATTTATGAAAAATATATAGCTGAAGTCGTGCATGTGTTCTGAAAAGAGATATACCGTGGTTTAACTTCTAATTTCCTAAAGTTGTTCTTCTGGGATTATGCGTAAAATATACATGATACACGTAGTGTCCCATATGGTTTATTTAGAGTTGTTGAAGCTGAACAACGTGCGTGAGTGAAGAACTTTGGGATTCTTGTTTTGATATTGAATCGTTAGATTAGCATACTGTTTTGTGGTCTTGTTCTGAAGCTGGCGTGAATCAATCAAACTGGTGGACAATTATTCAGATGTATTTCAGGAAGCTGAAACTATAGAAAAGTTCTTCTTTTATCTCAAGTATATTATTGTTCTGTTCTTAGTTAATTGATTACTTGAGTTATTTCTTTTAATTATCTTTTATGAAAGTTGCTTAAAAAAAATCCTCTGACGAGGTTAACACGAGTCTGTCGTATTTTTGGGTGTGAAAATTTTTCACGGAAAGTGAGGTTGAGAGATAATTACAATGATTGAGTGGTATTGCTTCAGTGTGACCTTATGTAAATCTATTGCATTTTCGTGAAAGTATTAAGCTAGATGAGCATCCCGCAGACGTAGGCAATGTGTGCCGAACTGCATCACCAAAATTTTGATGCTTTTTATTATTTCGTTTTTAATTGTTTTTATTTTTCGTTGTACTAGAGACGTCCACGGAAAAATTGGAAAGTTTGTGAAATTATTACCCCCTTCAGTTTTTTAATTGGTATCAAAGCAAAGTCACCGATTCAGAACTTGGTAGCAAGTTGGTGCAGATCCTAATTTTGCGAACATGACTACAAGAGAGAGTGCATCAATCACCAAACCACCACTTTTGAATGGATCTAACTATCCTGCATAGAAATCACGAATTAGAATTTTCATCTAAGCTCAGAGTACAAAAGATTGGCATTCGATAGTACATGGGTGGTCGTATCCGATGATTACTGATGATAAAAGAGAGGCAGTTCAAAAAGATCAAACTGAATGGATAAGAGCCGAAGAAGAAAGTGTGCTTAGAAATTCACAAGCAATGCATGTGATATTCAATGCTGTTGATGAGAGATGCTTCTTAACAATATCAACCTGTGAATCGACTAAAGAAACGTGAGATGCTTTTCAAACTTTCATGAATGATCAAAATCTGTGATAGTGTCAAAATTATAGATATTAGCTATGAGGTTTGAAGAACTGAAAATAGATAAAAACGAGATTGTTGAAGACTTTCAAAGATTGCGAGATATAACGAATCAGGCACATCAACTCGGGAAAAAATATTTCAATATAAAATTAGTTAAGAAAATGTTAATCTATTTTTAAATCTATTTTCATATATATAGTTGTAATTATTCCTTTTAATAAGTATTTTTAAATAAATCATATATAAAGACCTGACCAAAGCCTACACTTCGGTTTCATCATGCAACTACCTACGTAACTGTCATCGTCTTCTTCTTCTTCTTCTTCTTCTTGGTCGTCGTCGCCATCGTCGTCGCTGTCATCCTCATCATCATCATCATCATAAACGATAATTCTTCTTCTTCTTGTTCATTATCACCATCGTAGTCATCGTCGTTGTGGTCATCATAAACAATAAGGGTAGTTCATGTTTAAGTTAGCATGTTACTTCTTCTATGGTGTTTTCGCAGCTTAGTGGAGTATTATTCATTTATATAGCTAATAATTACCAATTAAATAAAAAATAAAACCACTAATTTTTTAAAGTCCGTACGGTGTCTTCTGCATAAACTTTGCGTGTATTGAACCACCTTCTTTAATTGCCTTGGATACATCAAACTTCTTTCCTTGATAAAGGTTTCTATTTTTATTCTGCCATTCCCGTACGTGATTCACGTTTAAGTTTTACTTATTTCAAGTTAATTCCTTCTCTTGGAACTTCATACTACAGAGGAAAAAAAAAATATCTCTCCACCATTGACAGTTCTAAGAAATCAAGATGATGGGATGGTTTCTCTCAAGAGCTCTGATGTAACCCAGATCATCATCATCTTCTTCTTCTGCAAATCATCTTTTCGTTCTTTCAGATTAATCTGATGCTGCTTTCTCTTGTTCTTCTTATCAGATTGATACTTGGATATGTTCATCCTGCTTATGAGTGTTTCAAAGTGGTGGAGAAGAACGGACCTGAGATTGACCAACTCTTGTTCTGGTGCCATTATTGGTATTGCATTGTTATGCTTTTACGTACTTGGACAATTCTGTTTTATGTATTTGTGAATTCATGGTGTCCATATACAGTTTATATTCTTTCACAGGATTTTAGTTGCAATGTTCACCATTTGTGAGAGCGTGGCGGATAACTTAATCTCCTGGTATGTATGCAATCAAGAGAATTTATGTTTCTAGGTAGTGACCCTTTAAAATAATATTTTTTTAATTATGACTGTTACTATTTGATTGTCTTGAAGGTTACCTTTATATAATGTGGCAAAGGTGGCATTTATTGTGTATCTTTGGTACCCAAAAACAAAAGTATGTGAAACTTCTTAATGATGTTTCTAACCAATTAATATCAATTTAAATCTTTTTTTAATTCAATATCTATTTTTGCAGGGAGCAGATTATGTCTATGATAGTGTTTTCAGGCCTCTAATGGCAAAATATGAGACTGAAATTGATAAACACCTACTGGATATGGAAGCTAAGGTTGGAGAAATTGCAACTGCGTATTGGAGAAGAGCTGCAACTTATGGACAGGCAAAACTTGTTGAACTTTTGCATCATGTTTCTTCTCTTTCAGCATCACAGCCTCACACTCAGAAGGAATCTTAACACTGCACAAGGATTTTTATAGGCTCGGTAATCTTGGCCGAGGCAAAATAATATCGTTTTAATTAATGTAATTAATCAAAATAAAAAGAAAGCAATTGAATTGTTCAAATTGTTTAAGCTGGACTTCAGGGTAACCCTCCAAACTTAAGTCTGCATTAGAACTCAGATCAACCTAAGCATAGTATATTAACTTCAAGTTAAGTTGGATCCGAACTTAAATTTTCATATCTAAATTTTTAACTCGATCTCAGTCTTAAATCAACTAGGTTGGCTAAATCTTGAATTAGATTTGAATCAAATTTTTAATCGAAGTCAAATTAGTGTTTAGAATTTTTCTTAATAATCTTTTAACGAAAGAACAGTAAACAAATAACTGAAATGATTAAATAACCAAGAACAAGACAGAATACACTTAAGATAGAAAAGAAGAATAACTTTCCGATTGGTTCAACTCTACTTAAATAGATTTGAAAGTTTTCACCACATATAATGGGCTGATTCACGCAAATTCTATTACCAATTCATCGAGCAGTAACCACATCAAGTTAAGTCGAATCGAACTTAAATTTTTCTATCCAAATTTTTAACTCAAGCTCAATCTTAAATGGATTAAGTTGACTAAATCTTGAATTAGATTTAAATCAAAATTGTCAAATTTTAAATTAAAAATTTAGTTCGATTTAGCTCAAAAATGAAGAAAAATTGGAAATCTAAAAACAAAAACTTAATGCCCGATGGAGTTTCAGAATTATTTAAAAAATTAGCTAATATATTTTTACCAGCTGGATATAGTTTAGGATGTCATGAGACTAATACATTAACGGCCTGTTTGGTTGAACAGCTGGAATAGTTAAAGAATAGAATAGTTATTCTTAGGAATAGAAAAGATGAGGAATATAATAGAATAGGTATTACTTTGTTTGGTTTACCGTTAAAGAATTTCTATGTCAGTGTTTGGTTTGAAAATATAAAATTAGAATGAGAAAAGAATAAGTAACAAAAAGATTAAAATATTATTATTGTTAATATTAATATTAATATTACTATTACTATTATTATTGTTGTTGTTGTTATTATTATTATTATTATTATTATTATTATTATTATTATTATTATTATTATTATTA
>JANVCQ010019292.1:0-12556 GCA_025531925.1 Erythroxylum plowmanianum
ATAAAACCAAACTCTTTTGTTTTATTAATAATAAATATTTTCATTACAAAAAATAACTAGAAGAAGATTAAGTTATAAGTAAATACACTTGCTTTCCAAGGCACTATATTTACATAACTCCAACATTATTGTGAATGATTTATGTGATTGCATAATTTTGTACTAGACTGAGAGGGTGAATCAAATGAAAATTGGGCTAACAATAGTTAGTCATTTAACAAGAACGAGAAATTAATCAAAACAATAATTGTGGCAAGATAGATCTCATATAACTTCCTGATAGTTTATTGAAAAACTTCAGATCTAATTAGGGTCTTAGATAAATTGTTAATTGAGAGATTGCAATTTTGCATAATCTGATTAGGGTTTATAATTTACGGTTTATAGTTATAGCTCAAAAGAGAATAATAAACCCTAGGATCGTCTAGGACCAATAATCTGATAATTCATAATCAATTAGGTCAACATTAAAGATAGGCAAAAATTCCCCTTTCTCTTAATTGATAGTTCATTTAGGTTGATTCTTGAGTGTGAGTTGATATATATTATGTACAAGATGGATGATCAAAACCTTAAATGTTTTGCAAATGATACTTTGTTAATATTTTCGTAATTAATTCTTGGAATTGAGTTGCATGATTGAATTAAATTCTTGCCTTAGTTTTGTTACAATTTGAATTACTGTGAACTGTTTTGGCCCTAGATTTGAGGATTAGATTATCCCTCCTTATGGGATTGACACATTAGGTATTACGCGAATGATTTGTATACTTATGGATAATCGAGGTTATTAATTAGAACCTACACACATCGAAAAACCATGATCAAGTCTCTATGGTCTAAAACCTTCACAATCAAAAGAGTTTTTCCCTATAGCACCATAGAGGTAACCCATCTAGAAAAAGGTATGTTTAGGTAAATGACCATCAATTGAAATAACTTTAAAGCCATAACTTACAATGGAAGTATGGAGTAGACAATACTTTTATGGGAGCTAGAATATATCTTTATAATCTATAACATCACCACATAGGAGAGAGGGATTTCATCATATGATTTCAAAGGCTCAGTCGATGTCTACGCCATGTTATAACATTTGTAGGAGTACTTATTACATTTATGAATGTCGAGCACTGATCAATCTATGGGAGCCGCCAAATGTATAGCCAACCTCAATGTGCACAATATGAGAAGAGTTACAATTTAGAATGAAACAACTTGAACGCTGATGGATCGAACCTCTCGTAGAAACTATTAAACTTGGGTTAATAATTAACCTAAGTTTTCCTTTAGATTTTGTTTAATCAAGATACTATTGTTAATTAAACCTAAACATCAAATAACCTAGAATACGGTCTCTAGATAATTAGGCAGTAGCATTAAGAATTAGGAAAATCAATTAATCAAGGAAACGATAACATATGATATGTCATTTGACCTAGGTCAGCATAACAGTAATGAATTATATCGAAATTCTAGCAATGGATTTGCAATTAAATGATTCAACAAATGCATTAAAATCATATTTCACAATACCCAATTCATACATAAATAACCAAACAATAATGAAAATCTAATTATCCATACACAAAACCCAAATCAATTAACATAAGATAACATAATCAATTCCTAATGAGAGAAAGAAATAACAAAAACAAACAAATAAACTTAACCTGGGTTGTCGATGTCGATGTCACCTCTAAACCGATGTCAAGACGTCTAGCCTTCCATAGGTCTCTCCCAAAAAATGTTTCAACCCTCACAAAAATTGCCCCCATCAAAGACCCCTTTCTACTATTCACTGCACCTCCCTTCTCGATATTATTTTGTTTCTCCCAGCCATGCTACTGTTTTATTCTCTCTGTCTCTCCCCTCTCTTCTCTATTCTATCTTACCTAACACTACTATCATTTGCGTTTTCATTAAATGCAAAAATTGACTGTGTTTCTGTGAAGTGTTTAATGAATCCTTCAAGCATTTTTTCCAGTGTTTTTTATGACTACGTCGTTTTCTCCAGGCTCACGTCTCTTGGCTACCATTTTATGATATTTCACTAGCTACCCCTGTGTCCTTTTTATCTATTTTTAATTCACACTTCAACACTCCCCACATGTTTGCATTTAACTTCATGCTGGATGCATTTTGGACTCTTATTTCTGTATGCATTTTCCTCTTGTGTCCACTCTTTCTTTTGCCGTCTATCATGCATGCGTTTTCTTCACACATGTTGATGTTTTGGACGTTGCTTAGACAGATGTCATTGCTTAGGCTTTCTCATTTGATGTTGCATTTTGCCTAGACTACTCCCACTTTCCAATGTCGTTTAGCTCCTATATCTAACTGCTTATATGCCATTTTAAGCTTGTGCTAATACCTTCACATTACTATTTTGTTCAACATTTATCCACCTATTGCATGCCTTGCTCCTCACCATAATCTATAAAGCTCATTTTGTTTTCTTCATGTATTTATTTTTCATGCCTTTTAATTTTCTTTGTCTCGCCCCATGAAGACAACTGGGTATTGATCTTCGAAAAAATGGCCCAAATGCAGTGCTTTCACACACTTTAATTTCGTTGCTTTAAAATTGTACATAAAATCATATATGAATTAAAGTGAGTATCTTAAGCGTTTTCGTATCATTAAATTGCTAAATGTAAATGATTAAATGAATCAACAATTAAACACTTATCAATTTCTCCCTCACTTAGCTTTTGGTTGTCCTCGTTAAAACATCAAAGTTAAGCCCATTGATCTAAAACATTGACTCAATTCCCATATTTTCCAAGACTATATAATCATAACCAAAGAAAAATGACTTTCAAAAATCATAGTAAGAATTCAACATTCAATACCTTTAAAAATTGAGCAATCTAACTGTAGACATGGAAAATGTGTTTAAGTAAAATATATCTATAGTTACACTTAACACCATTCATGATCATGTCGTTCCACAACTTTGCTTATCATTTCATTTCTCTACCACTAATGTTCACATGCAAAATTACGAATCAAGGGACTTTTCAAGGTTGTGGTGTGGGTAAAGGTAAGGTGAGATGAAGTTGGTGTAAGGTTTTGATCATGCATCCCATACATAATATATATCAAATATACGCAGGAGAAAATAAAATGAAACCTCAAAAATTAAATCTACTCATTCATATAGCTATAGAAAATAAAAACATTAAATGTTAGATATTTACATACCTTTCCGATGATCTCCTTCTTTCTTTAATCTTCTTGGTGTTGGTTTATTGTAAATCACAACAATCAACATAGACCATCTCTAATGAAAGTCCACATAAAGATAAAAGGATGAAACCTGATTAGGAGATGGCTAAAATTCTTTCTTTGTGTTGACAAAGATAATAACACTTGCGAGAGGTAGAGAGAAAAGAGTGTGTGAGTGAGAAAGATCCCTTCTTTCTTTTTCTTGTGCCTTACATAAGATGCACGAAAATCATCTCTATTTTCTGCACTATTCGGACTTCCATAACCCCAATTACTAATGGAGAGTTATGGGAAGTTAATGGTCATAAATAGCATGCATTAATGGAAGTTATGCGAAGCTAATGACCACGAATAACATGCATTAATGGAAGTTTTAGGAAGTTAATGACCAAATTGACAACCAAGAACACTTGTTTCTAATCTATTCCATGCAACATTTTCTACATGATCACATCGTGATATAATCCCGAAACACTCTCTCATATCTTGAATCACCATTCAAAACCATTTTACTCATCTTTTGGATCTCCTATATGTGTGACTCATTAGGTTCCTAGTTATGTTAGCCACTTGAATTAACTCTTAATTCAAGTAAATCGAGAGCGGTATCCAGCAATACATCATGATGCCTAATTGACCAGAAAGTTAGTGGTTTGACTAGAAATCCTTCCATACACAATGTTGCAATGCAATTTGTCCTTCACCATCTATACCCCACTTAATTCAGAGTATGGTCAAAATGTTAACTCCTACTAGACTGATTATGTCACATCTAGTCCAAGTGATATTAGATCTTGTCCTGATGATCTCATTACTTTATGTATCATTGAAGACTCTCGCCATGACACATATCTGCTATGGCCAGAGACTCCCAAGTAATGACCCTGACAAGAGGTTGTGGGTATCATATCCTTCTATCAGGAGTGGTGAATCCTTTATTAGCTACTTAATTAACTTTGAATACCTCAAGTTGTACCTAATCACCACCCTATGAGTAACCCCTGAAAGACACAGATGAATGGAGTCAAAGCACAAGATCAGTATCAGAGATATCTTTGAGCACCTCAAGTCAAATGATAGTTGCACCATTGTTATGATGAGACTACCATTGACACTAGAATAGAATCCATGTGATTGTCTCATAGGAGGTCAATCTAATGTACTTACTACCATTAATAAGCATCCACATGTTAACTCTAAACAATTCATGTCTATAACTTATAAGATCTACTGCTTGATCTAATTAAGGAATATAACATATTCTAGTCTATCTAGATTAATGATATCAGATCTCATTAATTCTATGACTAAGGAAAGCTTAGATGTTAAAATAATTACACATGATATGAATCTCATTATCATGATCTCATCATGATTTTCTCCATGTTATGTTTTGTATCAAAGACTTTATTAAATCAATTTAAAATCAACATCAAATCCATAATGTGACATCAAGATCACAACTTAACACTCATAAAAAACTGGGTACAGTTAGTTGTGATGAATGAAACATTTATATTTCATAGCTTATTTAAGCTCTCTCACACAAGCCATATGAAGAATATACCAATCCTAAAGAATCACTTATATAATTTATCCCAATAATACATTGAAACCATAAGAGTGAACTTTCCAGGCCAACAACTACCTAATATTCAACATGCTGAAATAACACATTCATTACAACTTTAGGAAGATGCATTAATTACGAATAACTTTGCAAACTTATATGCACTTCCTTCTCTATACATTTATGGAAACTCTATTTTTCTTTTTTCTTTTCTTTTCTTTTCTTTCCTTATGCTTTTCTCTTTTCTCTTTTCTTTCCTTTTCTTTCATTTTTTTTACATTAGAAGAAACTACATTAACATAGGAATTTCAATGCTAAGATATAAAATAACATCCCAACATTATAACCAACTATAGCACCCCACTGCCATAAATTACATACCGGAGCACCCTGTAGACATTCCATTACATAACCTATAATAATGGCATGTTAGAGCAAACACATATCCAACTTAATTAAGGCATCAGTTATTATGCATAAAAATCATAAATTCTGAAACCAAACTACATTCCTGATTTCATTTCTTAAAAGCCAAATATGCATAGTGATTTAGAAAACCATCCAAATATATACAAAGTCAAAACCCTATACATAACTCACTGCTTGAAAGAGGACTTGTAGAAAAACTACTAACTAATCCTTCAGTCTTAGTTGATCGACCTTTAAGCCATTTCTTAACAAAAGTGTAAGAATTAATCTTCTCGAAGAGTCTATCTGTCTCTAGTGTTCTCTCTCAGATCTGAAATATCAACGCTACAATTTTGATGACTTTTGCGAACTCAGTGATGTACCATCCTTGATGGTTCAACCAATTCATATCATATATCAAATCCTATAAGCACATAATTCATAACTTTCCATTTAACAAATTGCACCATATATAATATATTTCACATATCCCAATCTGATTTAATTACATATCCACATTACAATTCAATCAGTCAATCACACTTAACAAGTGTATATGCAATGTTCATATGACCCACTTTCAATTATTATACAGATACAGGGCTCATTATACATATTGAGCCTATGGCTCTATACCACATTCTGGAGCTTTAAGCTCATATTCAGTGGCTATCATATCACAACTATCTTTATCTAATCATTAATTCGTGTATGAAATGCATCACAATAATATTAAATCATTCCCATTCTCAATCTTATTCCCATTTAAACACATTTACAGTCCCATTCCCATTCATCATATTCACTCAATCATTCACAATTTAAATCACAATTATCATCGAACCTTTGTCCGACATTTAACAAACATGTTGAGTAAACACATAGTCAATTCAAATTCACATTCGAGGACCACTTCAATATCAAATTCATCAATCAATACCTCTAACCTTCATATCCTAAACTAGTAAAATAAAATTCTCATTCAAATCACAAACACTCTAAATATAGTCCCAAATATCAAACTTCTTGAACAATCAATTGTTTGAAATCGTCAATGTCACAATTATATCAATATCTAATCAATATAGAAAAATCATGTTTAATCAAAATTTTATTAATAGAACATGTTTCTAAATCGAGGTCACACATCTAGGTTACTCACAAATCACTCCAGAAAGCTATTGCCTTGAAGTTCTAGCAATGTCTGGATGATGGTGCTCAATGTGTTCCTCTATAACATATAATACATACACATATCAAATTTTGCACAATTATAAATTTATTTATGCACATTCATGTATACTGAATACGTACAATACATTTTCATCACAATTCCTAGTTCGTTCACATTATTCTTGTCATAAAATGCATTCATATATCAATACTCAATTGATTAATTCAGATTTGTCTAAAAACATACTTTCGTGTCCACTTTGCATGATTATTCTCATCAGGAAATTGAAGTAATTTAATAACACTCTCTTCTAGAAAATTGTTCTCCTATGTCTTGAGTTTGAAGTGATACTAAGATAATGAAATTTAATTTATTATTCCGAAACCTGTGCTCAAAATATTAGAGACTGGGTACATTTGAAATTTTGGCTAGGGCATGATCATACATTCAAATTTTACAACTCATATATCTTAATGACAATTACCAAAAATTACGACCTTTATACCAATGTAAAACTAAGAGAATAATCTACAACGTTTGTGAAGAAAACATTGTCTAATTCGGCATAGATCAATACATCTCATTCAATAACAATAGGACATGATTTCTGTCATAGGTAGGGCTACAGCCTAAGCCAAAGCTCAATTTCAAGCTAAATTACAAGACCCTTAAGGATAGAATTAAAATTCAATTTCTTCTTACAAATTGTACAAAAATGTCTCTAATTTAATTTAAATAAAGAATCATCTCATTTGGAAAATGATACATCAAAATATATCTAACATACCGAAGCATGTTTAGTAAAAACATTCCATTTATCAAATTCTAACACAATCAATCTTTAACATCATATGGCATTCACCCTAATTCATCATCATCAATTCTCTATTATAATATGCCATAAACACTAATATTTTACTTAATTGTTCAGTTCTAATCCCAGCTCAAAAATCATTCTAAGTTGGTACTCCAAACATGCAAAATCACAACACATTCAAGATGGAATTAAATGACTTTCATCTATGATGAAACAACAACAATCAACTGGTTCTTTAGATATTTTATGAAGGCTAAAAGCATGTATTTAGTGTGGTAATTTAACATAGCTTAAAGAAAACACAATAAGGGGAGATAGAAGCAAGTTTTGGTGGTGAGAGATGAGAAGAAAAGAAGAATGAGCTAGGTTGAAACAACACTGCGGAAACGTTACACCTAAGGTGCTAGATGTCACCATATTATTTCGACATATGTCCTTAAGCATTTAAGCCACCTATCCCTTACGTAAGTTACCAAAGGTCACCTAATTAGTAGTCTATTAATCACTCAATCCTTGTTGCCATTTGGAAATTAATTACTCATGCTAAATGACACTCATTACTTATGTCATTTGTCACTAATTCATTAGTCCACGTGTCACACTATAATTGCTCCATATTTCAACACTTTTCCTAGTTCAAAAATACCCCAAATTTCCAAAGTATCACAAAATTGCTAAATCAATTTTAACACTCACTAATTTAATTTCCAAGACAATAAAATCCACAATTCACATTCATAGATCAATTTTACTAGAAAAATGTCAATGAATGTATGTATAATCACTTTAATGTGTAAAATCAATATTCTCATGTATGCGTATGCCACATTATGCATAAGCATGGATTATGCTTCCTAATTTCTCATTAACCTCTTATAAACACTATTTTAACCTTATCATAAGTAACAGGATGTTACACTAACCCTCACATATGTACAACCCCATACTTAGAATTTTGTACGTCCATAAACTCAACAATCGCAAATGTTCCACTAGCCTTATGGCTTAGGTTAGACATTTGGTTAAGTTTAAAAGCATAAAATGTGGTTTATACAAAAAAAAGGTATAAATCTCAAATGGGCTAACGAGGGAAAAACTATGTCAATAGGGTAGGTTATCTTGCTAATGTAGCTTATGAAACAAAGAATGCCTAATGATGTATCATATTCTACCTCAAGCTCCTCCTCAACTTCTTCGACACAAGCAATTTCTTGACTATTGCTCTCAAAATTTTAAAGCTTCACACCACTCTGTAAGGTTTCAGCACTAACATCCATTGGTATACCGCAGGTTGATATGGCTACTCCTTTTCAATTTGTGATTCTAGGAAGTTGATCTCGCTGCCATTTCACCCATTTGGCTTGCCATGTTCTGGTTTCTAGACGTTCTATGCTCATTTCTTAATGGAACTATTGCAACAGCTATTGTAGGCTCTATTGAAATTGGAGATTATTAGTAATCACAACATTCATCATTTCTTCTAGAGATGTACCTAAATTTTGACAAAAAGTTTCTGGTCCACACAGGAATTGTCATGTGTCCTGCAAACTATCATGGAAGTAATTCTAGCGATTATCAATAAAAGTTTGGTTGATCAGCCCAAACATTGTTATAGGATTGAGAATATATGTTATAAAAGAAATTACTTCTGTCGACATCAAATTTTTTATAAATGACAAACACAAAACAAAATAAATAAAAGATCATGAAATAATTGAAGAGAAACCAATTACAAAAAAATATTTACAAAACACTAATTAAAATTATAAACAAAAAATAAAACACTTCACTCCCTAGCAACAGTGCTAAAATTGACAGCACATCGTAACGCTAGTCAAAATAAAATAACTAGACTACTACTATAATAGTGGTGAGTCTAGGTCGATCCCACTAAGAATGTGCGTAAATTTTTTCAAATGAAATTAATTGGTCTTTAGCTTTTGGCTGTTTTGGATTTAGAAAATAAAATGGAACTAGACTAATAAAAACAATTTAAAGAAAACATGCAAAAAACGATAAAAATGTAAAATTCGGTAGGGACCTGGTTCTATGGTTCAATTTCGGCCTACACCCTAATTAGATATATTTCTTTGATTTATTGTTCTTAAGCCTCTCCTACCAACCATTAATCGTGGGTTGATAATTAACCCGAATTTTCCCTTAGGTTTTGTTTAATCAAAATGCGATCGTTAATTAAACCTAACCATCGAACAACCTAGGATAGGATCTCTAGATTAAATTAGGCAGTAGCATTAGGAATTAGAAAAATCGATTAATCAAGGCAACAACCACATATGATGCACCATTTAACCTAAGTCATGTTATCCCTAACAATTACAAATCAGTAGTCTCTATACATGAATTTCAACATAATAATTAGGAATTATATCAAAATTCTAGCAATGTGTTTGCAATTAAACGATTTAATAAACACATTAAAATTATATTTTCATAATACCCTAAAGGTTCATACATAAATAACGAAACAATGACAAATTTGATTATCCATACACAAAACCCAAATCAATTAACACGAGATAACATAATCAATTCCTAATGAGATAAAGAAACAAAAAAAAAAGAAATACACTTTAACAGGGTCATAGATGTCGATGTCACCTTCAAACTAATATCGCGACATCTATCCCTATATGGGCCTTTCCCAAAAAATGGTTTACCCCATGCAAAAATTGCCCCCACTGAAGCACCTTTTTGTTGTTCACTGAGTCTTCCTTCTTGATACTGTTCTATTTCTCCTAGCCATGCTGCTGTTCTATTCTCTCAACCTCCCCCCTTTTTGTGACTGCATCATTTTCTCCTAGTTCACATCTCTTGGTTGCCATTTTCTGCTGGTTCACCAACTATTCCTATATCCTTTTTTATTCATACATATTTTATCTATTTTTAATTCTAACTTAAACACTCCCCAAACATCTGTATCTAAGTTCATGCTAGATGCCTTTTGGACTCTTCTTTTTGCATGCATTTTCCACTAGCATCAGCCCTTTGTTTTGTTGTCTATCACGCATCCATTTTCTTCACCCACGTTGATGTTTTGGATGTTGCTTGGATAGATGTTATTGCTTAAGCTTCCTTATTTGGTGTTACGTTTTGGCTGGACTACTTCCACTTTCAAACGTCATTTTGCTTCTATATCCAACTGCTTACATGTCATTTTAAACTTATGCTAATGCTTTCATACTGTTGTTTTGCTCAACATTTATCCACCTATTGTATTCTTTGCTCCTCACCATAATCTATGCAGCTCACATTCTTTTCTTCATGTCATCATTTGTGTTGTCTTTTAATTTTTTTTGTCTTGCTCTATATGAGTATTGATCTTTAAAAAATAGCCCAAATGCAGTGCTTTGACTCCCTTTAATTTCTTTGCTTCCAAATTGTACTTAAAATCATAAACGAATTAAAGTGAGTATCTTAAGCATTTTTGTATCATTAATTGCTAAGTGTAAATGATTAAATGTATCAATAATTAAACACATATCAACATTAAATTTCCTAAGATACTTACTTTGACTCATTTGTGATTTTTGTCACAATTTAGAAGCAAAGAAGTTAATGTGAGTCGAAAGCATGTTATTTTGGCCATTTTTTGAAGATTAAATTACACTTGTCTTTGTGAAGCAAGAAGAAGAAATTAAAAGACAAGAAGAAAATTAAAAGAAGAAAAAATGCAAATAATGTGAGCTACATAGATTATGCATGCAGATACTTTACTTAACACCTGGGAATTAAATGGAACAAAACGATAGCACTGGAAGCAGATGAAGGCAGTTGATTGGAAGCATTCCATGCCTAAAATGACATAGCACATATAGGAAGTAGTAGCATGAAATGGTAGTGTAGTAGTTGGGAAGCATAGAATGCTGACATTTGCAAGGCTTTTAAAATGTGTATAGTAGCGTGAACTAAGAAATTAATTGGTCACATCACAAGAATAGTAGCTAGGGAAACAAAACAAAAGAGACCTTTCGAGAGAGGGAGGCGTAGTGAAGAGAGCTAAAGGGGGTTTTGGCTAGGGTTACTTGAGTGGGGTTGAAATGTTTTCCTTAGAGAGACCTATGGAAGGCTAAGTTCCCAACACCAATTTAAAGGTGACATCGATGTTGATGACTCAGGTTAAACATTTCTTTCATATTTTTGTTGTTTCTTCCTCTTCTATTGAATTAATTGTGTTATTTTAGGCATATAGATTTGGGTTGTGTATGGATAGTCAGATTGTCGTTATTGTTTGGTGATTTGTGTATAGATTTATTGGGTCTTATGAAAGGATGATTTTTGTATATATTTGTTTGAAATTGATTTCTTTTCAATTATTTCATGATCTTTTCTTTTTTTCGATTCATTTATATAATTAAAAAATTCTGATATAGACGGAAGTAGTTTCTTTGATAACTCATATTCTCAATCCTATAACAATGTTTGGACTGATCAACCTAACTTTTATTATCAATGAGATAATTATCATAATTACTTCCATAATAGTTTATAAGACGCACAACAATTTTCATACAGACAAGAAGCTTCTTATCATAACTCCAGTCTATCTCTGGAAGAGTTGATTAATATTATGAACACTAATACTTTCAAATTACAATACAGTACTCTACAATTCCAATAGGATAGAGGGTAATTTTCATAAAATATATGGTCTAGTGCCCAAGATTCAGAGAGCAAACACAAATCAGGTACATCTCTAGAAGAATTGCTTAATATTATGGCTGCAAAAAATCTTAAAATTCAATAGGATATGCAGTAGTTCCAACATAATATGCAATAGCTATTTCAGCAAGGTGTACAACAAATCTGACAGGATGCTCTACAATTCTAGCAACATGCATTACCTTTGATGTGAGTAGGGCTATGGATCACTATGATGGGGCATATCAGAGGGAGCCTAAGGGAGAGAGCTAGCTATGCCATTTGGGACCATGATCAGAGCTAGGGTTAAGAGGCTTAAGGAGGCCTTATATGCCCATATGGGCCAACTTATAGAGAGGATGGAGTTAGCCAAGCCTATTGAAGGAAAGCTAGTTGACTCATAGCCCAAATTAATCCACTTGTCTCAAATCCTTGGGCTGGATTCACTTGGGGCTTGAAGACCTTTGTGTTGGGCTATTCTTCATCATTTCAAGCACAAAAGGAGGCATGCTTATGACCAAACTTGACACCTCAATGAGACCGGACCTTTAGGTGCATGCTTATGATCTATTTTGGACATTGATTGAGCCAAGTTTACATTATAAATTGGCTGTATTTTAATAACTGTTTATGCACTCGTTGACTCCTAATTGATGACTTTTGTGCTTAAATTAGTTCCTTATAACGAGCTCTTGTA
>JANVCQ010019325.1:0-12555 GCA_025531925.1 Erythroxylum plowmanianum
GAAGAAGCAAAAGACAGAAGAAGCGAGTCGACAAAACACAGAAGATAGAAAAAGGCAGAAGAAGTTCATAAACAGTATCCCAAAAGAAGTTGATGAACAGTAACCCAGAAGAAGCAAAAGACAGAAGAAACGAGTTGGCAAAACACAAAAGATAGAAAAAGGCAGAAGAAGTTCCTAAACAGTATCCCAGAAGAAGTTTATGAACAGTAACCCAGAAGAAGTAAAAGACAGAAGAAGCGAGTCGGTAAAACACAGAAGAAGACACGTCAGCAAAACACAGAAGAAGACGCATCAGCAAAACACAGAAGAACACACATCAGCAAAACACAGAAGAAGACGCGTCAGCAAAACACAGAAGAAGACACGTCAGCAAAATACAGAAGAAGACACGTCAACAAAACACAAAAGAAGTGAAACTCAGAAGGAACAAAACACAAAAGATAAAAAGGCAGACGATATAAAACACAGAAGATATAAAAGGCAGACGATACAAAACACAGAAGATACAAAAGGCAGGCGATACAAAAGGCAAAAGATACAAAAGGCAGATGATACAAAAGGCAGACGATACAAAACACAGAAGAAACGAACAAAACATAAAAGAAGATGATGTCATCACTGAAGAAGCAAAAAGACAGAAGAAACATCTTCGTCTTTGAACACCTTTCCTTATAAGGACCATAACCTCCAAGAAGGTTATTTAGATAAATCTATCTAGATTGGTATGAAAGTTTCACAAAAGTTTCAGATCGAGTTATTACTATTTCAACTCCAACATCACTTTTACATCACCTAAACACTAATAATCTTTCAAAAACTAGATTAACACTATAACCAAATCTATTTGCTCCCAACCACACAGTAATTATGAATATACACTTAAATATCATTTTCCATGCAGATGGCAGTAATTCATGAAATTTATTTCATAAATCCCCAACTCTAAAGGGTTTATTCACTACTCACCTGCTGAGAACTCCAAAATCTCAAACCCTAAACTCCATGCGACTTACGTACTCCACTGTGTACAATGACCAGCTTCTGGTTTTTTTTCTTATGGTAGAAGACACAAATAGCAAAGTGGGGTTGGTGAAGGAAAGGAAAAATAGAGAAATCACTTAGAAGGTGTTAGAGGGAAAACTCTGTGGACGGGAAGAACATTTAAAGAAGATCCCAATGAAGAATGAACTTAGACATATAACTTAACCTTTCAACTCTCAGAGAATAATAGCCTACTTCTAGCAGAAGTACATAAACCTAAGTGACATTTGTCACTTTTCAAATATCTAAGCTCTAACTGAGTTTCTTTTGAAACTAACTCCCTTAAACTCTCATCTTTACAATCCAACTATCTCCAATTCTTCATTTGATTTCTTTTTCCTATTTTCTATAATTTTTCCAAAATCTATGCCTACATTCACCATTCACCAAAATTTACAAATACAATACTCTTACTGTCCAACAAAATTTTCAACATAAATAAATTCAAAATTTTCAAAATAGTCAAAAATTACAACTCAATCTAATTATACCCTGAATTATTCATGAATGCATGTACAATTATTTTCAAGTGCAACAACTTTACTATTCACATATATATGTATGTCACATTATGCATGAGCATGCACAAGCATTTCTAAACTCTCATTGTTCACTCATATTTATTATTCTAACCTTCCCATAAGTAATGGGATGTTACATCAGGAGCACTCCTTTAGTAAAAATTTCATAAATAGCCTCTCTAACCATAGGTCCTATAAGGGACCATGTCTTGTGGAAAAGACAACCATTGATCCCATTTGGTATAATCATGGGTCCTATAAGGGACTATGTCTTTTGGAAGAAAAAACCATTGAGACCATCTGGTCTAGGAGCTTTCATCCCATTCATAGCAAATATTCTGGCATTGATCTCCTCATCTGTTATGCCTTCCACCAATTTCCCAAAAGCTTCAGGAGTGACTTTGTTGATGATATAATTCTTAATAGGATCCAAAGAGATACTAAAAACCATATTTGAACACAAGAGATCTCTATAAAATTTCATAGCTTCCTCTATGATGCTTAATTGATCATTAAGACTTCTTCCCTCAGTACTGATTATAGAGCGTATTTTATTGACATTCCTTTTATCAGTAAGGGAATTGAAAAAAAATTTAGAAGCTCTATTGCTCTCCCTAATCCAATTAATCCGAGCCCTTTGATGGATGAGCGAATAGTGATTTTAGACTGCTCTTAAATAGAGGTCAAGTCCCATCTTTTCCTGCGAGAGAAGGTCAACATTATTAGGATTATGAGAGAGTACACTTTGAGTGGCAGCTAGTCTTTCCTTAGTAATATCAATAGCAACCTGAGTACTAGGGAAATGTGAAGCCTTTATAATCTTCAAATATGCTTTAATTGTTTTAAGTTTTTGGCAACATGTTAATTGCCTAGAACTCGAAACCTTAGCTAATAATTCCCTCTGATTGCTTCATTGAATCAATCCACTTTAACAAGATAGTTGTTAAATCTAAAGGGATATGGAGAAAAGAACTTCTGGAAGAGTCCCACAATTAGAATGGGAGAGTGATAAGAGAAGAGAGGATCCAAGAATAGAGCCTTGCTATTAGCAAAATGTAGAAGTCAATCTCCATTTGCTGCAGCCATATCCAATTTTTTTTTCCAAATAAGCCATGAATCCCTTTGTTTATTAGACCAAGTGAAGAAATGACCTTCTATTTTTAGATCAGTTACCCCCATTTGTTCAACACAAAGTTTAAATTCTTCATTGTAACTCTTCTGGCTACAATTCCCTTCAACTTTAGTTCGGAAAATAGTGATGTTAAAATCCCCAGCAATCAACCATGGGCCAGAAATGGTGCTTTGAATGCCTTTTAGAGAATTCCATAGCGAGTTTCTTTGAAAGGCAGTATTGAACCCATAAACAAAGGAAGAGTAAATAGTAGCTCCTTCCAAGATGAAGTGGATTTTAAAATAAATTAACTACTCATTAGAAAGAACCTCCCTCATTTTGACAAAATTAGTATTAAACCTAATAATAATTCTGCTATAGTGATGATATTGATGGTTGGATAAGAAGGACCATCTTTACCTAATTCATATTGTCATATCTAATTTTAGTTTAAAGCATAACTATAATAAAAGGCTTAATTCTCCAAAAAAAATCCCTCAAAACATTAAACCTTGATGGGCAATTTATACCACGAACATTCCATATTAGGACTGACATAAGGAAATATTTTTAACTTTGGCTCCTGTCCTCCTTCCACTCCTTTGACTTCTTAAACTAGTCAAAGTCTGTAAATTTTCAATCTCACAACCTTCTGCCACATTTCCATTAGAGGAATTAGTGTAAGAAGTATCTTCCTCCTTTAGTAAAGATTCTAAGTTAGCCCCAAATTGGTTAACATTAGCAAAAGTTGCCTTATTCTGCTGCTCACTAATCTTATTACTTGACTGCATTTGTCTAACACATTTACTTCCTCCTGGATCACAGACTGTGTAGTCACTGCATGAACATATTATATTCCTCTAATATTGGATGGAGCTGAGTTGATTTTTACTTGCTCCCCTTATATCGTGTCTTTAAGCTCCAGTTGAGGTACATGTTAGCAAGAAGGGCCATCTTCAAGGCCCATCAGTTTCACATATTGGAGAAAACTTCTCCAGTAGGTTTCCAAACCTTTCCTTGCATAATAACCGAGGGTTTCCTACTATAAGAGACATATATCATGTACTCTTAAAGGACATTTTAAATACCTAATTGTATTATGGGGATGTAAGCTAGTAACTCCTTTAATCTATCCACATTAACACAAATCCTTGCATAGCCAACCCTCCTTCTCTTTGTATTAGTTTCATCCATAGATAGAGGTTTGCTAATGAAACTAGCCAAGAAACTAAGACCTTAGGTAGTCCAGTACTCTAAATGATACTATATAAATTGATCCATAGTGGAAAGTTATGTACCTTGACGTTTTAAGCTTTATACCTGGCTGCCATTTTTATAGGAATAAAGGTAGTTGAGCTACATGCCATGGACCTTCTTTTAGTATCTTATTTGCTTCATCTTTGAAGTTAAACTTGAGTAAAACCAGATTGTCTTCAGTAGGAAGAACATTGGTGAGCCCCCTATTCTTCCAATGACTAGCTGCCCACTTTTGAATGATAGGGAAAGTTGGACGTCTCTCCATGAAGAAACCAACTAGGGAGGATTCTTATATTCTAGCTCCCATCCGTAAAGTTTCAATTTTTTAATGTACAACTGGCTTTCCATCAACAACCTTGGGCAGGTTATATTGAAGGGTAATATCTGATAGCTAATTTTTGTTCTAAGGGATATTGGAAAGGGTGGATCTAGAAGAGGGTTGTTTAGGCAGCAGAGGAGTAACTGGGGAGAAAAAAGGAGCATTAGAAATGTTGGTAGTGGATTGCAGATTCAACTGAATATGTTGTGGTTGAATCTAGCTTTGTAGGGGAAGTTGTATTTTGGTGCTAGGGTAGGAGAGCTTAGGTAAGGGCAGAGAGGGAATTTTTTTTGGTGAAGTTGATCAACATTGGGTTTTATTATTAGGAAAAAGGAAGGGCAACTTTTTAGAAAAGGAAAGAAGAGGAATGCAGGTCATAATTTAGGTAAGTATTTGACTTGAGAGAAGGTGAATTACCAAAGAGCCCTTATGATGGATCACAAGGAGTCAGAGACATAACTAATTTCCCCTCAACATAGAGAGAAGGAAGAAGCGCATCTCTTTATAAGAAGTTTTTGAAAATGAAATTGTTGGTCGCATACTTGCATAAAGAAAAATGATGAAGAGGTGAAAAAGTATTAAGTGCAATAATTTTCCAAGAATTTGCCATGCAAAGGGAAGTTTGACATATGTTTTTACCCTCATGGTGGTCTCAAAGAGTCCTCTAATGGTGGTGTGGTTAAAGATCTCATAAAGTATAGGTGAGTCACTGGATTGTGGATACTACCATCTTCCTTCTTCCGATTTGTCTTTCGCTTTTTCCTTCAAGATTTTTCCTTTTCAAGTGAGCCCTCATGATCATCAATATTCTATATTTCTTTATGATTTTTGGTTTGCTTAATGAAGGACACCTGCTCATCACCTATTCTTAAGGTCAGTTTACCCCTATCAATGTTGATAATTGCTTGAGCGGTGGTCAAAAATGGTCATCCACAGATCATTGGGGTCTCCATGTCCTCCTCTATGTCTAAAGTAAAGAAGTTTGTGGGGAAAGTAAATTTATCGACCTTAACCTAAACATTTTTCATGACACCTCTTAGCTAATAAACTAAGCTATCTGTTGTCTTCACAGGCATCTTAGTGAGTATTATCTCTCCCACCCCCAATCTTTAACATAAAACATACAACATCATATTTATGCTAGCCCCCAAATCAACAAATGCCTTTTCTATTTTAACACCTCCAATAATAAGGGTTCTAGAAATCTCCTTAATCCTCCTTCTTATGTGGGAGTGTCCCCGCCAATTCATTTTCTACCCACTCCCTGATAGATTCCATTAAGGTAAGTTATGTCTTCAATTGCTCTATCATTTCTATAACCTTATTCAATTTGGTTTCTTTATATTTCCTCATTGTTTTGATCGAATATGGAATCAGAGGCTGGTATTTCTTTATTTCAAGTAGGTTGTACTTAGCTAGTAGGGAGCTTTCCCTATTCTTAATTACATTTGGCCTTTGCTGCGCTAGAATCGGGTAAGGAATTTCATATTGATGCTCCTTGATTAGCTTTAAGTCAGGTTCATTATGCAAAAAATTTGTTTTAACCCTTTTCTTTTCCTTTTCTCTATCATCTTCAGTTTGGTCCCTCATTGGCCTAAATGATAACCATGATTCATTCCTTTGGGTTTGCCTTAGTATTATTAGGAAAGGTTTCTACATTTCGATTCTATAGTGCTTATGCCAATTGGCTCATTCAGACTTCCAGGTTGTGTATTGAGGAGGCCTGATTTTTTTTACTTGCTCAAACTTACCCTCAAGCCTCTTATAAGCATCTTTCATTCCTTCAATCTTGTCTAAGATCTTATCTAATTTGAAGTCCATCGTGTTTGGTTTCTCTTGCTAGAGACTAGGTGGTCATTAAGGTCTGACTTGACCTCCTGTATTATTCTATTGAGCAAAATTTGGGTTGTTCTTCCACCTAGGATTGTATGTGTTTTTGTAAGGGTTATTTCCCCCTCCTCAACCATATTGCACTCCCATGTAATTTACTAGTTCTAATTCATAGCCCTTCATTAGGGAACGTTCAATGGTATCATGGTCCAATTGTGCATACAGATTGCGCTTTAATTGAATAACTTTCACAGAAGTTAAGGAAGAGGCATTTATATTGTATAATTGTTGAGTTAGATTGTCAATTTTAGCTTGCATTTCTATCATTTGTTCAATAAATATAACTCCTTTTTGCTTTAAAAAATTTGTGGGTTGTCTACTTCGCTCATTTGTCCATAAGCAATTGTTGCTCATTATCTCCTCTAACAACTCCTCAACTTTATCCACAATCTTGCGTATAAGGGAACCTCCCGATGCTGCATCTATTGTGCCTCTTATGGGTGGGCTTACCATATTGTAAAATGTTTGCAGAAGGAACTCCTTTGGCAGCTTATATCATGGGCAGCTCCTCTGTATATCCTTGTATCACTTCCACGCTTCATAGATTGATTCCCCAACACCCTGCTGGAAGTTAGTAATTTCCTTGATTATCTTTGTTATCTTGGTAAGGGTAAAGTATTTGTTTAAAAATGCAATTGTTCCCACACATTAGAGGGGCTAAGTGAGTGATACCACGCTTTGGCTCTATTATTTAATGTAAAGGAGAGCAACCTCATCCTAACCGCATCTTCTGATATTTGATGATATCGGAAGGTATCATATATCTCGAGGAAATTCACAATGTATGCATTTAGATCCTCTTTGTTTAATCCATAGAATTGTATGTTTTGTTGCAGCATGTTAAACTAGAGAGGGTTTTATTTCAAATGATGCCTTTTGGTCCAGTGGCCTAATGACACCTTGATTTGCTGTATTAAATCCTAGACTCGTAAAATTTATAAAGGTTATTTGTTGGGTTCCTTTATTCACTCCTTGGTCGAATTCTTATTGATACTCTTCAGCCATGGTTGCTTTTATAGTTTCTTTTTCACGTTAAGCTATTCGAATGACACGTTCTAGAAGAGTGATGTCAAGTTTTAACATTTCATCTATCCGACTCAAACTTCCAATAACTCTTGTGTTCATGCAAATGCACTGACACAATAGTGGGAAAATGCCTTAATCTACTATAACTGAACTAATCCACTGCCTCCCTGACAACGGCGCCAAAAACTTGTTAATTGTGCTAAGTTTTAATCAAATTAAAACCCTCAACTACTGCAAGTGCAAGGGTCGTGAATTATAGCAAAGTAAGGGTTGATCCCATGAGGAGGTTTGAACTAATTTAATCCTAAGTTCTCTAAGGCTTAGAAAATTAATCAAAATGAAAATAAAAATAGAATAGAAAAGTAAATATGAGAAAATGATTGTCAAAAAATTAACTTGTAAAAATAACACAAAACGAAATTGAAGTTAAGCAATAAAAAAGTCACAATTTAAAATCAACCAAGAGAATTAACCAATTAAAAAGGAAAGGATTTATCTTATCGTCAATGATAATCTAGTAACATATGTGTTAATATGGTGTCAGTTCTAGACTATCGAGGGGTGGATTACTCTCTTTCGAGTTATAATCATTAAACCCTAATTTGTAATCCTTAACTAAATCAAGTAATTGAAAATGTAATATCTCAATTAACGATTAACCCATAACCTATTTAGTTCTTAAGTGTTCTAATAAACAACCATGTCCTCACATAAGAGCTCTCTCTATACAAATTACCAATTTGATTAATCACGTGATCTATTGAATCACTTAACTTTTATTAATCCAACCTAATTATTTTTATTTGGTTCACCCTCTTTGTTTGTTACCGAAACATGCAAGCACCGTAATTAATCACAACACCCAATTAATCAACACAAAGGATAACTAGATTAATATTAAATCAATTCAAATTTTGTAAAGAAAAGTTAGAACATCATTAACAATTCAAAACCCATAATCGTCATTCTCATGTTCATCTTAATGTTCCAAGTCTAAGAATACAAAGATGAAAAGAAACGTTCACTTGGAAGGGGTTGAACGACTCAGGAAAGGCAACAGTTACAAAGACCTGCTTCCTTTCTCCTCCTCTTCCTCTTCTCTCTTCTTCCTCTTCTCTCTCTTGGAGTCTTCCAAAGTATGGCAGAATGTAGAGCTTCTTTAAGGTTACATCATTATGCCTTCTATAGTCTCTTCCATTTAGGGTAACACTAAGGTTTTTCGGGCTCCTAAAAGTCCAAAAATTCCCTTGAAAACTAAAAACCAGAAGGTTGTCAATGTTATCTATCACACAGGCCACGATCGTGACCCATAGTTTTTCCTTCTATCATGTCGTGGCGTCCTAGTTTTATCATGATCGTGCCATATGGGCCACGATTGTAGGCTTGGGTCAAGTTTCGGGCTTCCTGAAATTCTCCTTCATTCTTAAATATTTGATCTGAAACACAAACAAACATGTCAAGGCACCTCAATTACAAAAAATTTAAGCTCAATGACATACTCTAACCTATAAAACACTCAAAACACAAATGTCTAGCTAAACAACACAATCCTAACCTAAAAATGCACTAATTATTCAATTTAACAACTAAACACACACTAATTCCCATCTCAATTAAGAAATTAGAAATGAGGACGAAATAAGAGTATAAACTAGTGCATGGATGAAATTACACAAAATTTAGATGAGAATAAGAATTTTAAAAAATATAGGATCTTCACCTAATTGAATTAATAGTGGTTAAGTAAACAAAACACCAAAAGAATAAATCCTAATTCTTTATCATTAGTCATCCTTACATAATTGTGGTAGCTTAATTTTTAATCGATTATTTGCTTAATTTTATTTGATTTCTTTAATTTCTATTATTTATTTTCATTCAATTCATATTTCACTACCATAGAAAAAGTTAGGTTCACTTAGTTTTAACCATTTCCTTGTGCGATCAACACCTTCAATATTATAAGTTTATGATCCATATACTTGTAAAAATTGAGAGTTTTATTAGAGGTAAAACTTGCTCAACAAGTTTTTAACACCATTGTCGAGATTTAGATTAGGATGTTTTGAATTCCTTTGATTTAAGGAATTTTTTGCCATTCTTGTGTCCTTGTACTGTATAAACATAAGAATTACTTGGAGTTCAAGCAAAATCGCAGAAACTTTAGCACTTGATATAACGAGACAAGAATGCTTAATTTGAAGAGTGAGTTACTAAGAGGAGATCAATCAAACAATGGTGGAAGAATTCAATCAAAGAGACTAGCAGCGAACCTTTATGGATTTGATGAGGCTAGGGTTCAATGCTAAATAATAAGACATCACTCAACCACTGTTGCCAACCTTATTTGAAATAAAACCAGCTTTGCTGAAATGCTGCAGAACGACGTGCAATTCTACTGGTTAGTGAACGAGGATCCTAATGCACATTTTGTAAACTTCTTGGAGATATGCAATTGATATAATAATATGTTGAAAAATGCTTTTACGATAGGGCTTTTTCCTTTTACCTTAAGGGATAAAGCCAAAGCATGATATCATTCCTTAAACTTGAAAAACATCATAACATGGGAGCAGCTGGTGCATGCACTTTTAGATAAGTACTTCCTACTAGCAAAAACAACCAGAGTAATAAAGGAAATCACAAATTTCCAATAAAATCACTAAGAGTCATTATATGAAGCGTGGGAGAGTTACAAGGACTTACAAAAGAGATGTCTTCACCATAATTTACCAAAGGAATTTCTCTTGCAAAAATTCTATCATAAAGTTAATCCACCCACAAGGGGCACCATAGATGTAGCTTCTGGAGCATCTCTTATGTGGAAGACAGTTGAGGAAGTGAAGTACTTGCTTGATGAGATCGCGAACAACAACTATCATTGGATGTTAGACAGAAGTAGACATTAGTTAACTTTCTAAGATTATAAGGGAGTCATTGATGTAGATTCAATTGAAACAATGAAGGCTAAGATTGATAACTTAATAAGACAACTGAACAACCTAAAAGCCTCTTCGTCTACTCCAGTTAAAGCAATTTAGCATGGATGCAAGTTATGTGGACAAGTTAATCATATTATTGCTGATTGTTTTTCTATGCAAAATAACAATACGGAGAAACTCAACTACATGGAAACACGATTCGGTCGAGAAGGAGGAAACAATCATTATTTTAACACTTACAACCCTAGGTGGAGGAACCATTAAAAAATTTCTTGTCAAACAATGTGGGTAACAAACTGTAGAATCAAGGGCCATATGGATTTTAACAAAATAATTCCAATGTTAATAACTCTAAACTATACAAGATCATAGACAAGTTATGATCATGGATGCAGCTCATAAAAGGCTAGAAAGGAAGATCGTAAGCATAGATGAGGCCCTAAGAGGATGGAAGGGAATTTCAAACAAGTAACTAAAAACCATTCCTATCTATTCATAACTTAGAGGTCTAAATGAGCCAACTGGTAAATATGTTATCTACAAGAAGTGTGGAGAGTTTCACAAGCAATACTAAAGCAAACCTAAGGGAGCAATTCAAAGAAATCAAACTCATAAGTGGGAAAGAGCTAGAGTAATCAACGGAGAAACAATCTGAAGCCTACCTAGAAGAAGACCAACAAAAGAAGAAAAAGGATGTATACATAAGTGAGTATCCTCCTTATGTTTCCCCTCCACCATATTCACCCAAGATTCCATTTCTCCAACACTTAACAAAGATCAAACTAGATGCATATTTTGCAAAGTTCGTAGAGATGTTGAAAACTTTACAAATTAATTTATCTTTTATGGAGGCATTAGAACATATGCCTAAGTACGTAAAATTCCTTAAAGAGATATTATCATCAAACACGTGCCTTCTAAGTTGAAGGATCCTAGAAGTTTTACAATCCTATATGGTTGGTGAGTTAGAATTTGCAAATTTTTTTATGTGACTTAGGTGCAAGTATAAATCTTATGCCTTTTTATACATTTAGGAAATTAGGGCTTGGCGATGTGAAGCCAACTTTGATGCTTATTTAGTTGACAGATTGATCCATAAGTAAACCATTTGGCATGGTGAAGGATGTTATCGTAAAGGTGGACAAGATCATTATTCCTGTAGATTTCATCATATTAGATTTCAAAGAGAAATGTTCACTAATTCTTGGACGGCCCTTGATAAACACTAGAAAAGCAATGATAAATGTTTATAAAGGCAGATTTCTTCTTCAGATTGGTGATGAGCATGTGGATTTAAGTATGATTAAACACTTGAAACATCTGAAAGAAAGAAGCTCTTGCTTTCATAGACATAATGAATGAGTACATCAAAGAGCAAGAGTAGGGCTGCTTTGAAGAAGTAAGTTATAAGGAATAAGTGACAAAGAATATGAAGTTGGAGGAATATATAGAAATCCTTATTCAAGAAAGTGGAAGATTGGACAATGGTGATTGCAGAAGAAGATGAACAATTCACCTTCTTACAACACAAAATGTTTGATTCCATTAAAGATTCATAGGATTTCATCATTCTTGATTATATTGACAGTTTTTTTTTAAAAGGGCATTAAAAAAATTACTCAGATTCTTCTATTTGATTGATTATGTCCTTTTCATTGTCTCGTAACAAGTAACCTATTTATAAGCTAGAAAACCACCTTATAGAGAAATGGGTGGTAGCAAGCAAGCTACTCATAATTGATCATGACTAAGTTTTGAAGGATTCAAGTTCAAGATAATGACCATAACTTAGTATGTTCAATAGTTAGATTACAAATGTTATGTAATTAGGTTTGTTTTCAATTCTAGTAATTAGGTTTTAATATCATGTTCTTGGAATGATCTGGATTGCTAATTTTCTTTTTTTTTTAAAAGTGATTATAAGTTAGGGAAGTAAGCTTAAGGGTCAAGTGAAGAAGCAGAAGATGATAAAGAGGAAAGCTAGGGCAAAGACTTCACTTTGCCCTCTAATACTAACCAATTGCTGAAGGAGATGGCACAAGAACAATGACGACAGTGACGTAACATCAAGAAGATTCACAAATCCTTCATTGCTCAAGGTGTTCACATTCCATCTCCAACACCGCCACCACCTCGATCACTTTAATGGGGTTCATGCTTTTACCCTTTTTTTATATCATTGCTTGCCATTTTTATTTATATACGTGTGTTTTGTTTTCTCACATTAAGGACAGTATGAAGTCTAAGTATAGGAAGGTTTGTATGTTGGCTTATTGATCGGCCCTTCGTATCGATCTAAAGATCAATCCCTTGGAAATCGAATAAAAAATAATCAAATTCCAATGATTGCAATACAGGATGCAACCTTAGGTCGTCTCACTTAATTGGAACCAAGTGAAAAAGGTCTAAGCTAGCCTAATTGTCAAAAATTGCAATCAAAGTTGATAA
>JANVCQ010019372.1:0-12551 GCA_025531925.1 Erythroxylum plowmanianum
GGTCCAACATTGTTTGGTATCAGAGCATGCTTTCATGCTTTCGAATGTTGGGCCTCGGAGACGGGGTCCAACAATATGCTTCCCATCACCCTTTGAAACTTCATAACCAATCTCCATTCCATACAATTCTCCATTGTATTGCTTCTTTCTTGTTTTTCTCCAACGTCTTCATTATGTGTGGTGCTATATCATGCTTCCACCCAAGAACAAAATGTTTCCTCTCAGCATGCCTCCTTATAACCATTATTCTAATAGTCTCCAACATGCTAATCATTGCACTCTTCCTAGCTTGTAGAATCCACCTATTGAAGGTTTCGTTCATGTTGTTGTCAACAATGGGACATTTACTTTGAAATGATTGATAACTTCTGGCCCACCTCTCTTTCAGATACTCAAGCAATGCTGAAGCACATCTATGACTTATTATATCAAGCCTTTTAAGTTGTTCAACGAAATCTTGAACACACGTTGACCAAGCACAATTTCAAAACTACTTTCTTAGGTCCTTTCCTTTCCAATGCAAAGACCAATTTGATATATATGTCTTACACACATAAGGTGATCTCCATTAGGCAAGGTGTCCTCAATCGCCCTATCTAATCCCTACAACAAATACAAAAGTTATTAGATTATATTTCTTATAATTACCTTCAATCCCAAATATGTTTACATACCTTTTGCATATCAGATATGACTATAATTCCTTGACCATCTTTTAATTTCAAATAAGGTGATAACAAATTTTGAACAAAGTCCATGAATTTTTGTTTTCCTCTTCGACAATTGCCTAGCCAATGGAAACATTCCTTGTAACACCCCCTATAGGGAACCTACAACCATCCACACACTTAATAACTAAATTCCTGTACACACATTCAAGGTATACAATTCTATTTAATGCTATACATGTACACATTTCAAAACTCCCTAATGCTTAACATTATCATTTAGAAATAGTAATACATCTTTACATTTACATGGCAATCCAAAAGAAAACATACAATTTCATTTTTTTATTACATGTGCAATCAACTATAACTAGAAACACATTTCAAAAATACTCTTTCTTCTATCTATTGACCTTGGTTCCTGCAAATGTGCCCTGTACCTTACTCCTAAGACTTGGACCTACATGGATTAGCACTCGTGCTAAGCTTGAAAGCTTAGTAAGGAAAACACTAGTTTGGATAACCACTCATAGCAGTCATCCTCTAAGCACACACATTCAAAAATATCACAACTCATATATCATAAATTTACATTCATAAACCAAACATTGATATTCATGCTCATGTAAACAATGATGGCATACTTAAGCAAAGTACATAATGCAAATATGCTTTAACATATTATCGATATACTGAAAATGCACATTTATTGTAACATCCTAGATCACTCGCTTACAGATATTGTCCGCTTTGGGCCTTGGTTCAGTCAAGTCACAGTTTTGCTTTTCCCGAGAGCTTCCCAAGAGGTCACCCATTTTGGAACTACTCTAGCCTAAGCACATTTAACCTCGAAGTTCTGATGGGATCTCGTGCATTAGGCCATAAAAAACGCGTCTATAAGGGAGAAGTATCCGTACCCTTATAAGGCGTACTTCATTCCCCTCTCCAACCGATGTGGGATCTCACACTCTCCAACCTCCTTAGGGCCCAGCCCTCTTTGGGGTCCAGCCTAGTTGGCACAACGGTTCAGGTACCGGCTCTGATACCACTTGTAACAGCCCAGATCACCCGCTTACAAATATTGTCTGGCCTTGGCCCAGCTAAGCTCTCATGATTTTGCTTTTCCCGAGAGCTTCCCAGGAGTTCACCCATCTTGGAACTACTCTCGCCCAAGCACATTTAACCCGAAGTTCTGATGGGATCCTATGCATTAGGCTATGAAAAATGCGTCTATAAGGGAGAGGTATCCGTACCCTTATAAGGCGTACTTCGTTCCCCTCTCCAACCGATGTGGGATCTCACATTTATGAGCCAAATATTGTTAATCAATGCTCATTGATACAAATTATCAATATAATTGCACATCATTACAAACAATACAAATGCTCATCAATACCAATTATTCATGTTGTTATGCTGTATTTCTTATTTATGATTGTTAAGTTTCCTTTCTGTGTTAAGCCTTCACATTTTCTGTGGATGCGGATAATGGGTGTTATGGATATCCAAAGATATCAAACTGTGGATACCCGAAAGGTATTGAATTGTGGATACTCGAAGGTATCAAACTATGGATACCCGAAGGTATTGAACTGTGGATACTCGAAGGTATCAAACAATGGATACTCGAAGGTATCAAACTATGGACACCAGTGATGTCAAACTGTAGTAACTGTATTGTAACCTATAGGTATGCCTATCTATCCACAACCAAAACAATAAAGCAGGCACTATAACATTTCCTTTAACAATTTGTCAATTTCATAATTCATATATTAACAAATCATATGATATACATTTCAAGTCATAAAATCTATATTTGTATTCATACATGCAATTCATGGCTTATCGCTATTAGAAGGGTATCAAAATCACACTATACATATATGAGTGATGAATATGCATACAAATCATTTATGTATATATAAATTTTCTTTGGAATGTATTATGCTCAATCTTACATTCCAATGTTTAGTCTCCCAATTCAGATGTGGTAAGTCCCATTTCATTTATTTCTGGGTTTTTGAAAATTTTTATACACATTCATAAAGGTTGGATAAGATGTGGTAGAAATCGGAAGCAAAAACAATGCTCTAGTCGCGACAAACACTTTCTCTATTCATACCACTACTTGTTCCTTAACATTCATGTACAAAACGTCAGAACTGAGTTTCTAGGTCTTCTTGACATGTATCCCTCTGTGTCTCTCGTTTCTATAGCACTAACAATCAGGTCATTTGGACTCTTAACTAATGAGATATAGAGCAAATATCACAAGCTGCTCCAAAACAAGGGCAACATCAAGTTTCCATTTTTGATCTCAATTTTTAAGGTATAAGGCCAGAATTAAGTCAAAGTTGCTTTTAGACATGTGACACAATTTAAAGGTTTGTAGGCTGACTTATGACTCAAACAATGTGACTGGTTCCCTAGACAGAATTCCACTACATGATATTCCCTTGTCATATTCAACCAATTTTATGCAAGATAACACCAAAGCATCATCCCAGCAACCATTCCATATCTAAATGAATCTTTTTACATAGTCAAATACATAGATACAAAAATTAACTAAGTGAAGTCGAGCCATTAAAGCGTCGTTCATCTCTTTTCTCCATATGCCTTTTTATAAATTTTCTAGCCTTAGACATATGTTTCAATCCCATTGGACCATATTCACAATGCTATTAGACCATGTGTTACAATCCCATTGGACCATGTGTTACAATTCTATTGGACCATGTATTAAAATTATATTGGACCATGTGTTACAATTCTATTGGACAACATATGCTTTAATCTTATTGGTCTATGAGTTGACTTTAGGAAAATTGCATATTGGTCCTTCTACTTGCTTTAATTCCCACATTAGCCTGTAATCTTATCAATTTACTATATTCCTTTATGTCTTAAGTTTCTAATGGCATAAATTTCATGCAATTTTGTTAATTATATCGGGAGTTATACCCTAAAAACTATAAATTGTTTGGAAACAAGGACATTAGCCAGAACTTAACTTTAAAACAAAATTCAAAACTCTTAGAAGTAGAATCAGATTTTGATTCCTTCATGAAAGTTTTAGTTTAATCTCCAACTAAAATTATCCAATTTTGAGGTCTACTTGCCAAGATACAGCTAAATTACATAATTTGTTCAGTGGAACCTATCCATTCAGTAAGGTACATATCCTAAATCAACTAACTTTGGTCTTATCACGCAAAAACAACATAAAACTACATCCAATTTAACAAAAAAACATCCCATTTATTTATGTAATACTTATTTTATCAATTCCCCTCAAATCACATTCATAAATCCAAACAAACATATCAAAAATTTCCATACATATTTCACATCTAATTATGTATTTCCATGCCAAAGTAAACAAATTATCCATTTACCCTTGTCTTTTACATTAAGTGCCATTATATCTCTTACTATACTTAGATGTACTTAATTCATTCACTTTTTAATACACCCTGGACAAGTTGTAATACTTCTAGGGTATATGGTGGGGTATTACATTCCTCCATCACCATCTCTACTAACTACACTTAACAATTGCCGTTGAAATTCTATCTTCAAGAAGCTTCCATCAATCCAAAAAATTGGTCTCAAATGCTTCCATCCTTATTTCAGGATGTAAAAACAAATATACAATCGTTTAAACTGCCACAAAATATAAGAAAATATAAAGAAGCATTAATATACTACATAACACAACATAATAAAGTACAACATAAACTTTATAGCATAACTTACCTATAGCAATGAGCTCTCTTCATTTCTTGATAATTGTAACTCAATTGTCGACCTAGGATTGCTTACCTTCAACTCGTATATATATCCTTGCAACTTTGTGTTGGACCCCATTTTCGGAGTCCAACTCAAAGGTTATAAAAATGTGAGCTCAGATATATTCTAATGAAATCTCTTTAATCATCATCGGTTCATCGTCATGCTCTAATACCACAACTGTTGGACCCCATTTTTGGAGCCCAACTCTTGAGTCATGAAACCATAAATGTTGGTTCTTGGGTCCAAAAGTTTGCCGCGACAAACTTCATGTTTCGTCGCAGTAAATGAACGAGTACTTCTAGGAAACCCTTCGAGAAAAGTTCGTCGCGACGAAGTCCCAAGATTTCCACGCGAATAGATCTTGAGAAAGGTTTACCACGACGATCCTTGTGGTTTTATAGCAATGCTAAATGCATGCACCATTCCACAAAATCCATAACAACTCTATAAAGATCATCTTGAGCATAAGGAGCTTTTTCAACTCTTCAATTCATTTCCAAAATAAAACTCCATATCATTAGAATGCTAAAATGAGGCAATACAGAAAACTAATGCAACATCATTGCATAACCATTCCACTACCAATATTATTTCATCATACTCCCTATTCTTTACTCATTTAACTCCTTGCTTACCATAAATTCTCATCCTTCATAATTTCCTATCTTTCTTTCCAAGACACAATACATCCATGTCTCAGAATTTCAAAATACAAAAGTTACATGAACTAATAATCCTTGAAATGCAACGACAGCCTTGTGTTTACAAAATCTAGCTTAAACTACAAAACATGTAGAACTCGAAGCGATGCCTTGACTCTTGATCACTCGATCTCATTTTCTTCACCTAAAGATGGGATGGAAGGGGGGGTGAGTTTAAAAGCTCGTAGGTAACAAGTTTATAACGGATAACAAGCAAAACCATTTATAAAACTCATTTCTATTGAACATTTCCATAAACATAGTCATTCTGCATTAAAATCACAAAACACTTATTTCTCAAAATTCTCAACCAATTCACAAAAATGCAAATCATGTATGCATCAACTTATCGACATATCATAAGCACATAATCATATTAAAATTATTTGGGTAAATTCATAAACATGACGAACTACACATTTTCACATAATGGTCCTGTGTAGCTGTAAACTTGACGCACTATCGCAATCTCACATAGTGGTTTTGCGTAGCTATAAACTTGAGGGAGTCCATGAAGGAGCTCCGTGCCACTAGCGGGCAGGCAGGAGAAGCCTTTACTTGGTCAACGTGCACGTGACATTCTTGAATGGATTACACTAAACCCACATAACATGCAATTCATGACTTGAAAACAGTTTGCCCATATGACATACTTTGGAAACTTGTTTGTCAGACACATGAGATATTTCAAAAAATGTTTCCAAAAACCTGATTTCATAAACTTAAATCTTTTCAAAAGAATCATTTTCAAAAAATTTTCAAAAATCATCAACACAATTCATGTAGCAAACAGATAACAATTTCTCAATTCATTTAAGAAGCAATAGATGCAACACTTATGATGCAATTAAAGTCATTAAACTTCCTTTATTCAAAGAAAATATTTAGTGGCTTATTTACTCTATTATAAAAATGTACCCACCTCAGAATCCTTGCTTATAAAATTGGCTTAAGGATGTCTTTCCTTTTACTCCTCTTGCCTCTCTTGATCTGCCTCTTGATTTCCTTTAACAATAACAAAAGTCCCAATTCAATAGGAATTCTTATTTGAGAACCCTAAGGAAAAATACATTCACTAAAATGGTTTTAGAGTATTTAAACCCATACATTTCCCTAAGCTTTATGAACCAAAACCCTTTTCCTAAATCCAAACCTTCGAGTCAATTTTCCATGATCATTCTGATCAAGTAAATGACAAAATTTGAAAACTCTTTCTTCTAGAGAAATGTTTCCCATTGTCTTAAGTTTCTAATGACACTAAAATCATTCAATTTGGTTTAGTACTCTAAAAATTATACTAAAAATACTTTTATACTAAAACAACATTCTGTACTCAATTTCCACCCAAAATTTGAAATCCTTAAAGACTGAAATAAAACTTGATTTCATCAGAATAATTATATCCCTATGTCTCTAGTTTACACTAAATCAAAAATCACTCTATTTGGATAACTACACAAAACGTTATGCCCAAAATACCAAAGCACGTTCTGTGCTGGAAAGTTGAGTTAGGTTTCGCCGCAGCGAACTTTCACAGAAACCTATTCCAAAAACATATTTCGCGACATTTTTCATTTTTCTACTTCCCATATTTCACATATAACTGGCTTAAACCATCTCTTCTACTTTATTTGCAAATTCATTTCAATTCAATATCATTCACAAACCAATTCAGAAATTATCTTTGATTATTAACCCAAAAACTAGACATATACATTTACCCATTCTCAATTGCTTCCTACAAATATTCAACTTTATGTCACTTCTAACTATCACCCAATATTCCTCATTCAACAAATCAAGAAGAGCTAATGCTTTTACTTACTTGTTTAGCTTCAAGATCTTCAAACTCTTTAAGATCTCCATAACCCTAGCTTGCTCTTGTTTCTCTCCTTTCTTCTTTTCTTCGTATTTTTCTCTTCTCTCTTCACTAACTCACGTTTTCTTCTTCTCCTAATTACAAGACAACAATTCTTCTTCCTTTAATACCCTTAATGAGGGTAAAAAGTCCACTTTACCCCTTCCTTATATGCCTTATGTCTTATACCCTTAAGTGTCATGCCCAATTTGCCCTTATACAATCTTAGAACTTTAATACTTTAATTTAATTAACCTATGTAATAAAATCTTACAAACATTAACATAATAATTAACTCCACAAAATAATCCCATAAGGACCTCATAATTTATTTAAATCATACTTATTCCTCAAGAAAAAAATTAGGGGTCCAACATTTCTCCCCCTCTTAAAAGAATTTCGTCCTCGAAATTCTTATCTGACTGATCGAGAGGTAGGGGTATTGTTTCCTCATAGGCTCCACCATTTCCCCATATAACTTCATCACTTGAAAGCTTTCTTCTAGTTGACCATAGTTGATAGACTTATTAGGTCTTTCTATTACTTATTTAGTCATTCACTTTCTTAACTAGTTCCCCATTATGTTTCATCACTCACCATTTTTTTTCCACTTCTTGTGTTGATAACACCAATATCATATCATATCAATATTTCTTAACATACTCACGTATATCACACTACGAATCTAAGACATCTTTTATCAGTAGCACTAACTCATAGTAAATTTGTACAGACCAATTCATATCCGGCTTAACTAATCTTTTTCCCTAACTTGAGCACACCTTGTACTTAATGTAAGCACCCCTAGGCTAGGTGATACTCTCATAAACATTTCATCTTTTGCTTCATAGTTCACATTTCTTTAATGTTAGCACATTTAACTCTTACATCTATCTCACTGTGTTCCATGCCTTTGGTGTTGATCCACCTAATTTATTTATCTTTCTTAAATCACTTAATTTTTAATACTGATCGATTTCACTTATCAACTACCTCTTCAATCAATTTTGGCCTTCATCCATTTTTAGGCCTTAATCATCAAAAGACAAAAGCAAATGACTCTTTCTGTTATCTAACTCCTTATACAGTATTCTAGCGAAATCACTGTGATAATGATTATGATGCTCAAAAATCAAATGGAACTATACATTGATCTCATGTTCCTAAGATCTCCACAATATAAGCTTTAGGCATATCTACAACAGTCAAGACTATTGGCAACTTACAAGCATAGTCATTAGCTTCTACCTCTTTAGCCATCAAACGCTATCTCAGTGTATTCCTACTAGGATATATATCATAGGTTGTTATTTATGCTTCTCTAACGATCTCTTTACTCAATCATCTTTATCTGTACACATACTTCTTATTTCAATCACAAAGTATCAATTTTCCTATTTGAACTCAAAATTCATATTCATTTTCGATTTCTTAGTAAGATTCACAATTTTTTAATCCTCAATTTGGGCTTTGTTCATGTGAAACTAATCTTAAATTTTTAGTTACTAATCAATTTACCCAAAATTCAATTCAAAATTCTACGCTCTTTATTGCACTAGATTTGATAACCTCAATATCCAAATTTGTGATACACTACTATTGAATTCTCTATTCAATACATCTGATTACAACATTAGCTTTACTAGTATAGTACTCACTTGTACAATCATAATCCTTCAAATAACTCTATCTATTGTCTCAGTCTGGTATTCAGTTCTTTCACTCAGTATGTACCTCAAAATTACATGATCTGCATATTTCAAAATGTTTTTGTACTTATAATGTCTCCAACTTTCAAGCAATCACTAACGCAGCAAGTTTTAATTCATGTATCAAATAATCAACCCATGAGGTTTCATTTGTCTCCATGCATATGAATTCACTTTATTATGCTGCATTGGATTTTATCCTAATCTCTTACACAAACATCTTTGTATACTACAAAATCTCAAAATCCAGATGATATAATTAATATCGACGTTATAATTCTTCAAAATTCTCTTTACTTTCATTACCCATATGATTTACACGTTTTTCCTCAAGTATTCAAACTATTCTTATGAACTTTTTGAATACATTTAATATATCATCAAATTTTGCTTGGATCGCTTTAATCTTTAATACCATATTATTGTCGGGGCATTTGTTAAATTGAACAAATATTTCCAAAGCTCCATATGCCCATGATTAGTTCTCGTACTTCCTTAAATAACTAATTCCTCAATGAGGTAACATTATCTCACGTTATTTTCAATTTCCCAATTGTCTTATCTGTCTTAATTGATTTTCTCAATTCAATCGATTTCCTCTAATTTCACATTGACTTACTCTTCTGTCTACTCATTCATACTAATTTCTCCACACATTTCAATTTATTTTCAATCTTAACTTCCTGTGTTTGTAACACACACATTAGGTCAAATTTGTATCTCCCGAACATACTTACACAGAATATAATGTGGACCTATATACTCCTCATATTAGCAATTAACGTCTCCTCAAATTCAGGAATCCACTCACACAGTTGGATACTTTACCTCAAATAAAATACATACATTCTCAATAGCATACTCTACCTCTTATGCTTGAGTCTCCGCTAGGGATATGACTCCAATATTTACTTTTGACTCATTACATATTCATTTACAATTTGTCCTTTCATTGACCATTCTTAATATAAACTATCTGATCTGCTTAACCAAATTCAATGAAGTTTTTCTTCGAAAGAAGATTTCTTGCTACTATCATCTATACTGTTCATGCTATCTTTATCAATCAACTATATTCATCATTACTGTTTTAGCTATTCTTAATACCTTAATAAAATCAATTTCAACTATTCATAATATTTCAATTTCTATCACACTTTTCATGATCAAAATATTCCTTATAATAAAACTCAACGAAATAAGAGGCATATTTGTTTACTCTTATGTTTTGGTATGCACCATCAAGATCATTACATTTTATATATAAAATTGATTTCGGCAAGTCACCAATTCATATCTCATGCTAATGAAACATCAATCACAATTGAGTTTGAACAACCTCTGAATCTTTTATGATTATTCAAAATTTACTCCTCCATAGTAATTACCTTTTCAGCATAATCACCTATACCATACTTCTATTGCGTTACTTTGATGCATCTCATAATTTTAATTATAGGATCATAGATTACCTCCTATACCATATCCACATATAGATCTCATATGTACTCAGTCACATTATTCACCTATGTAATCACATTATCGAATATACACTCATAATAACCGGTCGACATAACCTTGAGAACTTTTATATATATCACCATCCTTTGTTTCATTTTCCGTACGTACTTTCTTAATCAATTTGGAATTATAGACACATAGCCATCTTGAAATTCTAATCTCAATTCCACTAATATCTTCTTATGGCGGATCATAACTCTTGTCGCATTAATCAAACAACCACTTCAGTTCCAATTTCCTCTTTTTAAGATCATAACAAGGTTATGTTTTCATTGCATTCTGCTTGTACATTCTAATCTCATCATTTATACTTATATCCTTATATTCCTCAAACAATCCAGGACAATACATTCACCTCTATATCACCCTCCGGGATATATCACCACATTGCAACATTGATGTCATATTCAATAATGCATCCCCCAATCCAAATACATTGAATCATTATCCATCATATTTACTAATATACTATCTCTCAAACAATTCATGAATATAATTTCACATCTATATCAACTTAAATACATATCCACAACAAAATTCTATCACCAAATTTACTGACATATCCACAAGTGCTAAATCTGTGTTTAACATATTGGATTACGTAATATCTTTTATTTCTAAAAATTCACAAACTATCATTTTCTCATATAAAGAAATGCCCATGTAAGATACTAAACTTGGCCCTGAAACCACAACTATTGGACCCTGTTTTCGGAGTCCAACTCAGAGGTTATAAAAACATGAGCTTAGATATATTCCAATGAAATCTCTTTAACCATCATCGATTCATCGTCATGCTCTGATACCACAACTATTGGACCCCGTTTCTGGAGCCCAACTCTTGAGTCATGAAACCATAAATGTTGGGTCCTGGGTCCAGAAGTTTGTCGTGGCAAGTGTCATGTTTCACTGCAGCGAACGAACGAGCACTTCTGTGGAAACCCTTCGGGAAAAATTAACTGCGACGAGCACTTGACTTAGCCGTAACGAAGTCCCAAAATTTTCATGAGAATAGCTCTCGAGAAAGGTTCGCTGCGGCGATCCTTATGGTTTTATAACGGCGAAACCTCTGAAAGCCTCACCTAGATCCCCAAGAACACACAATGCTAAATGCATGCACCATTCCACAAAATTCGTAACAACTCTACAAAGATCATCTTGAACATAAGGAGCTTCATTAATTCTTCAATTCATTTCCAAAACAAAACTCCATATCATTAGAATGATAAAATGAGGCAATACAGAAAACTAATGCAACATCATTGCATAGCCATTCCATTACCAATATTATTTTATCATACTCCCTATTCTTTACTCATTTAACTCCTTGCTTACGACAAATTCTCATCCTTCATAATTTCCTATCTTTCTTTTCCATAACATCTCACTTATGTGTAACAACAATTCATGTTCCAAATTTATCACGTCAATTCGATAAGTTCTTCAAGTCTATCTAATTTTCAACTCAACATCATGTATACATAATTCATAATTCATTAACAACAAAGAATAGAGTTTTTCAAGCTCTAATGGCATTCTAAGCCACAATACATCCATGTCTCAGAATTTCAAAATACAAAAGCTACATGAACTAATAATCCTTGAAATGCGACGACAGCTTTGTGTTTACAAAATCTAGCCTAAACTACAAAACATGCAAAACTCGAAGCGATGCCTTGACTCTTGATCCGTTGATCTCATTTTCTTCAACTGAAGATGGGATGGAAGGGGAGTTAAGCTTAAAAGCTCGTAGGTAACAAGTTTATAACGGATAACAAGCAAAACCATTTATAAAACTCATTTCCATTGAACATTTTCATAAACCTAGTCATTCTGCATTAAAATCACAAAATACTTATTTCTTAAAATTCTCAACCAATTCATAAATCATGTATGTATCAACTTGTCGACATATCATAAGCACATAAGCACATCAAAATGGTTTGGGTAAATCCATAAACATGATGAACTACATATTTTCACATAATAGTCCTGTGTAGCCGTAAACTTGACGCATTATCACAATCCCACATAGTGGCTTTGCATAGCCGTAAACTTGAGGAAGTCCATGAAGGAGCTTCGTGCCACTAGCGGGTAGGCAGGAGAAGCCTTTACTTAGTTAACGTGCACGTGACATTCTTGAATGAATTACACCAAACCCACATAACATGCAATTCATGACTTGAAAATAGTCTGTTCATATGGCATGTTGGACCCCGAACTTTTCTTGGAATGTAGAAATATGAAATGAGAAAATTTGATGATTATTCATGTGTAAAGAAAAGAAGAATTCTTG
>JANVCQ010019397.1:0-12549 GCA_025531925.1 Erythroxylum plowmanianum
ATTCTTGTAGGCTGATGTCATGAGAATTTGATTCCCACGATAATTAATCTTAATGGTTGATTCCGTAGTAATTCTGATGCACTGATTGTAGACTCCTTCAATACAATTTAGATTGAGTTTGTTAAGTAGATCCCAATCAAATTCATATTGAGGAGGTTCGTCTATTGGTGGATAGGAGAGATTGCTAACTCCGATTTGGAGAAAAACAATTTGTGGTACTTTGATTGCTGCTTTGATAGCTTCGTCTGCTTCAGCTGTTTCGAAGATAGGATAACTACTGTAGACTTTGAGATATAATTCTCTATCCTTAGCAAAACGATCCTTGTATTGCTTTATTGCATTGACTAATCCTGCTGGAAAGTCTGATAATAATTTGAGATCTTGAATATAAATGGTGTCAATTAGTCCACTTTGAAATAGTAGATAAGTGGTCAAAGGGTCAGCTCCAGGGAAGACTATTACTTTTGGTCCATATCGTCCCCGATTTTGTGGATAGTATTGGAATTGCTTCATTTCAGTTGTCCAATGATTTAGTGCTTGAAATCAATCAACAAACATTTCGAAGGTTAAGACTTTTTCTTCTTCTTGTAATGCTTTGGATGGAACTGAATGAATTCGTTCCATATCTATTGTTTTTTCCAAAGAGGTCATTTTTATTGCTGGTGAGGTTGGTGTGGTTAACACAGTCTTGTATTGTGGTCGTAATGATGGGTGTTGAAATTCTTGATAAGATTTTTCAGCTTCTGCTTTGGTAGAAAAACTCTTGTGAATGATACTGCTTTTGATGGTAATATGAATACCTGCTTTATGCCATTGATCATAAATACCTGCAAAGGGTCCATTGTAGATCACATAATGCTTAGATTCTTGATGGTCCACTGTTTTCTGAGGAATAGTAGAAAGTGGTGTTACTGTTTTTGATGTAATGGTAGAAGTTTGAGTTGGAACTCTTGGTAGAAGGGTAATATTTTCTTCTTTAGTAATTGGTAAGGCTTTGGGAATTGTGGAAGGTTCTGGTGGTGAAATAGGATGTTCTTTGAGCATGTTAAGAGTAGTTTTGAGTCTATCCAGTTCTTTGGTATGGTTTCAGTTTTGACTTGTAAATTCATGATTTGAACCTATAGATCTCGAAGTTCTGCTTCTTTTAATGCTATAGCAGTTTCCAATTGTGCTATAACTCCTTCCATTCTCGTGTTAAAATATCTGCAAGGAAATTATTAGCTATTTTAATATAATGAATTTGAAACTAATACTGACCTAATTCCAATTGCCAACTGATGAGTCTTCCTTGATTATAATTAGTGCTTATATGGTACTTAGTGAATCCACACAGATATTGAGAATCTGTTTGTATTGTGAATTCAACTGGTAGTAAATCAATACGTCATTTTTTTAAAGTTTTGAGACAGGCTAGTACTTCTTTTTCATGAATAGAATAATTTAACTCAGAAGAGTTAAAAGTCCCATTTATAAACTTGCAAAGATAGTGCTTTTTGTGCTTTGGCGGTGTTGCCAGAAGGCATCCTGCCCATGTATCAAAACTTGCGTCCAATTGGACTAGTAATTGATCTTGGTGCTTCTAATTATAAAGTTGAGGTAAATACTTACAGAGCTGTTTGAGTCGCTGTACTACTTCTGTATCAGATGTAGTCCAATGCCATTGTTTTCTAGTGCTACATTTTAATTGTAAACTTCGTCTTTCCTTTGTTTGATAATTGATCTTGATCGTTGATTCTTCATTAATGACGATTGCACTGGTTGTACACACCTTCAATACAATTCAAATTGAGCTTGTTAACCAAATCCCACTTGAATTCATAATGAGGTGGTTCATCCACTGCTGGATATAATTGATTGACTCCAACTTGGAGAAAAGGAATCCTTGGTACTTTTATGGTTGCCTTAGTAGCATTTTCTGCTTCTGATGCTTCAAAGATAGGATAGCTGTTATAAATCTTGATGTATATTTCTCGGTCTTTTGCAAAGCGATCCTTATAGTTCTTGAGTGCATGAACTAATCCTGCTAGAAAATCTGATAAAAGCTTTAAATCTTGAATGTAGTGGGTATAAATTAATCCACTTTGAAATAATAGATAGGTTGTCAATGGATCAACGCCGAGAAACACAATAGTTTTAGGGCCATATCTTCCACGATTCTGAGGATAGTACTAAAATTGCTTCATTTCGATAGTCCATTGGTTAAATGCTTAAAAACAACCCACAAACATTTCTGAAGTGAGTACTTTGGCTTCTTCGTGTATTGTCTTAGATGGTACTGAGTGAATTCTTTCCAAATCAATGGATTTTCCAAGAGTAGTCATATTGGGTGGTACCGGTGATGGAGTAGCTAAAACTATCTTATACTGAGGTCGAAGTGGTAGATTCTGGAATTCTTTGAAAGATTTTTCGGCTTCTACTCTTGTAGAGAAACTTTTGTGAATGATGCTAATTTTTCCAATAATATGTATTGCTGCCTTATGCCATTGGTCATAGATTCCTGCCATTGGTCCATTGTAGATATCATAATACTTTTATTCTTAATGATCCATTTGTTTCTAAGAGCTGGAACTTTCAGAAGTAAGTGTTGATGATTTCTGAGTCTGAGTAATCTTAGAACTGATCTGTTGTGGATTCGAAGTTGCTGGTAGTTCTAAGACTGGTGCTTTTTCTGAGACTGGTGCTTTGGATAGGGCTATTGTTGAAGAAACTAGTATTCTTGATGTTTCAGGAGCTTCTTGTTCTTTAAGGAGTGCAATAGCATTTCTAATTCGGTTGATGTCTTTGGTGATGACACTGATCTTTTGTTGTAATTCGATTAATTCTGCTTCTTTTAAGAATAATGTTTCTTCTAATTACTTGATCACTTTGGTTACTTCTTCCATTCTCGTGTAAGAATATCTGCAAGAAAATTGTTAGTTGATTTAATATATTGGATACTAAAATTGAATTGATTCAATTACAGTTGCCATCGAATCAATCGTCCTTGATTGTAATTTGTAGTGCTTAGTTGGTACTTGGTAAAGCCACATAGATACTGAGAGTCCGTTTGAATCTTAAACTCAATAGGCAATAGATCTATGCGCCATTTTCTTAATGTTTTGAGACAAGCGAGTGTCTCTTTTTCATGAATCGTTGATATATACTAGGTGCTTGTTTTAATCCAAAAGGTAATACATTCTATTGATAATGTTTTTTAGGTGGACATGTAAATGCAGTTAAAGCTTTTGTATTATCATGTAATCTTAATTGCCAATATCTAAATTTGGCATCTAAGGTTGTAAACCAAGTATGTCCTTTTAATTTATTAATAATATAATCTTTTCTTGATAATTTATAGGCATCACCTATTGTTGCTTCATTCAATTTTCGATAATTAATAACCATTCTTCTTTTTCCTCTTTTTTGTTCTGCTGAATTATTGACATAAAAAGCTGGTGTTGAATGTTTACTAGTACTTGAGCTGATTAATCCTTTATCTATGAGTTCTTTGCATTCAGTAATAAATTCTTTTACATCTTGAGGGGTATAAGAAATGTGATTTTTGATATTTACTTCCTGATGGGGATCCTTAAGTTTAATTTCTATTAATTCATTATTATGATTCTTTCCGGGATCTAAAGGATTTTCACTACAAACTTGTTCTAAGAGAGTATCAACGTCTAATTGTATAGAAGTATTATTGAGTAGATAAAAATGTAAAGAGTTGAGTTTTTTGGTTAGTATTTTAAGCTGTTGATAATAAGTAGTATGGTAGATAGGTATTTTAAGAATGATAGATTTTTTATTAATATCTTTAATATAAGGAGTTTTCAAAGTAATATAATGTAAATATTGACAAAAAGGGTTGTATAACTTAAGAAAATTATTTCCAATAATGAAAGGTAATCATGATTCTTGTTGATAAATAGAGGGAATCATAAAGGTATAATTTTCTATGAGTACATTATTGTAATAACTTACATACCAAATAAATTTAAAACTTCCATCTGCTATTCGAATTTGTAATGGTTTGTCTAATTTTTTCCATGAATCTAAATAGTAGCTCCTGTGTCTATATATGCGTTTACTTTAGTTTTCTGAATAGTCAGTTGAATAAATGTTGTATTGAAATTCACTTGTTGATTTGGATTCGCTTTGTAGAGTTGGTTCATGTGAAGAGTTATCTAAATTGTGTGAATAAATGTAAAGGGTATAATCAGTATTATAATCAGATTCTATTGGTTCTAATTGATGTTGTAAAGCTGAGTGTAGAATTTGTACTTTTTGGGTATAATTTTTTTCATTTTTCTTAGGACATTCATTTGCATAATGCCCTTCTTCCTTACAAATCCAACATTTACAATCTTTTTTCTTTTGTGGACAATGTTTTTGTGAAGGTTTATATTGTCTATTTTGTCTACGTTTTCTAAAATATTTTGGGTAAGTTTTTGCTTGATAAGGCTGTCTTCTATATTTTTTCCATCTATAATTATATGGTCTTGAATAATGATGAGAATGATTTCTATATTTTCTAGGTATTTTATTTATATGTCTTCTTCTAGAAGGTTCGCAACCATATTGTTGTGGTACTTCAGCATTTTGTGAACAACAAGGGTGTATATGTTGATGTTTCAATGTTTGTTTTAATTTTGTTTCTAAACAATATTCGACTAATAATTATCGGGTAAGAAGAATTGCTCCTCCTAAATTATGTGCAATTGTATGATCATCGGTTCTTTCTTGAAATTTATGTTGTACTTTTACATTAAAAGGGTAAGGCAATTTTTGGATAAATATATGAATATACATTTCTTGTTCTGATCTTGTTAGTTTATAATAATGAGTTTGAAATTCACAAATAAAGCGGTCTAAATAATAAATATCACAAATGCTCATATTATTCAAATGTCTTAATGCTTTTAATCGATTGACCTTATCAGTTTCTGCTTTAGGAAAAATAATATCTTTGCCTAAAAATTCTTTATAAATTTAGTTTCCAATGACATCAAAGGTTTCGACATCGGTTCTAGTATTTTGGTAATGAGGTGTACTTTTTAATGCAATTTCATTTTCTTGTAAAAAACCTTGTGCAATTCTTGTTGTTTTGTAAAGTGTAAAATTCCATACTGAATCTTTATTATCTTCTAAATCTCCCAAAGGTTTTTTGATTTGTAATAACAGTTGAATGCGATTAGACCATTCAAAAAATAGATCTTCTGCATTGAGAGTACAGTCTAGATTGAGTATTCCTTCTTGTCCAAACTTAATATGTTTAGGTTTATATTCTGAGGGATATTTTCGTATTTTTGATCCTTTATAATAATATCATTGTTGACTTAGAAACTCTTCTTGTTGATCATTTGTCCAAGAGTATTGGGATGGTTGAAATTCCTTTTTCCGTTTATCTCCTATTAATTTTGCTTTAAGTTTTAATTATCTGGTTTTACTACTTTCTGGTTTTTCTTCTTCCATTAAAACTTCTTGATCGGATTCATATCCATAGATTACTTCGTCTTTTTCTACTTTATGTTCGATGATCGATGGGTATAATTGTTCGAGTGTAGGGGAAAGGTGTAATTTTTGTACTAATAAAGTTACTTTAGCTAGTTGTTGTTGTATATTTCTTTCAACATCTTCTATAGGTTGTTCAGTATTTACCATTAAGTTCTTCTCCAGGGTTTTTTTGTAATTACTAGCTCTGATACCACTGATCTACCCAAAACTCGAGTTGAAGGTAGGGCAGAATCAAATCTTATAAGCCCACCACGTTTCCGCGACAGTCTACGCTTCTGAGGCCGAACTACTAGCCCCAGTACTGTTGAAACACAGGATGGTTTTTACTGCGTTTCGAACACAAGATGTGGGAGTCACCTGTAAGCTCTTATATCATTTTTGGGGGTTGATGCGGAATTTGATCAATTTTTGTTTTTAGTTGAGATGGAAGCTGATTGATTTGAGATCTTAATTGATCTAAAATGATTAGTATTGTATTTTGTGTCTGACTTAGTTCATCTACTTTTTGTTCTAATTGTCTCTGTTTTTCTACTATCTCTGCTATTTGGTCTGTGATAGTTGTCATAGAGTTCTTCTGATATAATCAGAAAGATCTGTAATTTGATTTGAATATTCTCTAATTGTTTGTGATTTTGATCTATTACTGGTTCAGTAATTCTAAGTGATCTTAGTATTAACAAGGGTCTTTGAATTCTGGTTGATGCTGATCTTAACAAAGGAATAGAAGAAGATGATGGTAATTCAGAAAAGGAATGTCTTCTAGTGAGTAAAGGTTGTTGAAAAGGATATTGTAATGCTGGAAGAGGTTGTATTTTTGTATGAAATTTGGTTCCTACTTTTGCTACATCTTGAAAAAGTTGGTCCAGATATATTTGATCTGTATGTTTAAAATCTATACTATGATGCGAATTGGTTAAGGCATAACTAATTTGGTATGTAATAGAAAATGGGTATTGTCCTGGAGTCATTAAATTATCCTTGTAAAATTTATATGCAATAGTAATAGTGTCTTGTAGATCTGAAGAGAGTAAAGGAATCCCTAGTTTTAACCTAGTGTTGAATTTGATTTTTCCATATGCTAAATTTCCATTCATCATTCCTATAACTTGTTTGTTTAAGTTTGTCATACGCTCGTCTAATATTGCCATTCTAATTGGAGAATCAATGCCATCTTGAAAAGTTGATTTTAATAAAATTTGGATAGTGGAGAGATGAATATATCCAATTTTCTTTCGTTTATGTTTAGGTAATTATTGTAATTGTTTACTAATTTGGTCTTGATCTATTAAACTAATTCTAATATGTCCATTACACTGATCAATTCTAACTGGTGTTTCATAAATCATTTTGCCAAAATAAATAATATTTTATCTATTGAAGAATTTCTTCATTACAAATTTATGTATATCTTGACTTGGTTTTAAATCTAATTGGGCTTTGGCTATCTGTTTTTGTTTTTGTTTGTCTTGGGTTAATAAAGTAGAAACTTGAAAGGTTCCTAATGATTCAGTTAATTCTAAAGTATTAACATCTTGGATTGTTAAATATTTTTCATTTGGTATTATAGTCATAATGGTGAATGATATTGCTGATGTGACACAAATCTAATATGTTCCAAAGTAGATAAATGATTGATATATAATTGGTGTAATTGTTGGACTATTGCTAAGTGTTCTTCATATGATCTTCTGCCCAATCTATTTACACCGACAAATATAAGATAGTTGATTCGTGTTTCATTGTATTGAATATGATCTAAATATTTGCTTATTTGTTGTTGAGTATTTTGTATTTGTTGATCTTAATCTTCACAGATAGGACAAGTCATAGATTTTCATAAACTACGTTTGTATTAAGATTAAAAATATGTCTCCATAAATAATCTAAACAGACATCTATATATTCCATACTAATTTCGAAATAAAAGACTAATTGTTCTGCGGGAATAAACATAATACTAAGATAAACAAATATTAAAATCGGTTGAATATAAAAGAATAGTAAAGCATATAATGATAAATGATAAAATAAATAAGGTAAACAATAATTAAAGAAATATTGAAAGGCAATATATGATGGCATGCTTAATCTATTAAGTAGTTAATTTGATCTTGGCATTCTAATCTATCTCTTTTTATGGAGTTGTACATATATAATGATTGATCGAATCAGATTCGTGCTTCCGTTAATAATTGATTATTATGATATTGTTTAGCTAAAGTTAATTGATCTCTAAATACTTGAATATGTTGCAAATAATCTGATTCTAATTCTTGGTACGTTCAAATTAACTGTTTGAGATGTTGTTTATAATCAAAATACATAGTTGATTAGTCAATAAGTAACTTGATTTGATTAAAGTAATACCTCCTATCATAATACAAATTGGATTAATTCACTAGTATCTTTCATCATTTGAGAGGCTGATTGTCTAATCCTTTTTGCATCTTCGTAAAGAGGATGATCTTCTGGAAGTTGATATAGAGGATCTATATAGGTGTCATGAGCTTTCTTGTTTCGTGCTATTGTAGTGCTTTGTAATTCTTCTATCTGGGCTTCTTTTACATATGATTCTTTGATGAGTCTTTTAAGTTCATACTTGCGTTGAAAATAAGAATGAGCCATGATTATGCTGAATGCTGATGATGAGAAGATTAGATAATTAGTAAAACTAATTCATAGTCAAATAATATTAAGGGTGTTAAGATACATAAATAAACAATCAATGCTCATACCTGTTTCGTTTTCGCTTGACGCCAATCTCCTAGGCTATATGTAAAGAAACGATGAACAAACAGAGTGTTTATTTAGGGTCTTAACTAATTGTGTCCTCCATTCGGAGTTACATACTACTATTTATATGAAACGAACTAAACTAAAGGCCAAGACAAAGGAGGCCGACACAACTGACATAAAGAAAAGAAAGATTCTAAAGCAAAACCAAAAGCAAAAGATAAGATGCTAAAACAAAAGAAAAAGAAAGAAATGACATAACTTTGTACAATTGAGTGGTCACTAGGACCTACATCCTTTATAGTGTTAGTGCTTGTCGTTTCTGCCGATGAATCTTTGACTCTTCGATTATGATTAAACCATCATCGTCATTAGTCAATTCTTCTTGAGAGATTGATGCTTTTGAGGTAGTGGGACAATACTTGCACTGGTGAGTTGGATATTCCCGTAGCTGCTTGCAAATTGCTTCCTTCCACACATTGCTTACTGGTTCAAAAAAGTCAGTACTAGTAAACATTCAGCACCAACCTTTTATGTAAACAATTCAGCAGAACAAAAACATGGAAAAAGAAGAATGGTTATTAATTATCGCAAATTAAATGAAGCCACAATAGGCGATGCCTATAAATTACCTTAAAAAGACTATATTATTAATAAACTCAAAGGACACACTTGGTTTACAACATTAGATGCCAAATCTGGATACTGGCAACTTAGATTACATGATAATACAAAAGCATTAACAGCCTTTACCTATCCCCCTCAGAAACATTACCAATGGAACGCTTTACCTTTTGGATTAAAACAAGCACTTAGTATATATCAGCGATTTATGGACAACAATCTTATGGGGCTCGAAGAATTTACATTTGTTTATATTGATCATATCATTGTTTATTCCAATCAAGATAACTTAGATCATTTGAAGAAGGTTCGCATTGTTTTACAACGATACAAAGAAAAAGGATTAATTTTAAGTAAAAAGAAAGCTCACATAGCTCAGCAGACAATTGAGTATTTAGGAATACAATTCAAGCATGGTTATATACAATTACATCCGAATATATTACAAAAACTACAAACATTTCCTGATATATTACAAAATAAAAAAACAAGTACAACAATTTCTTAGATTATTAAACTATATTTCTAACCAAGGATTTCTTAAGGAATTAGCAAAAGAAAGAAGAAGGTTACAATTAAAATGCAGTACAAAACATTCATGGCATTGGACTCCAGCAGATACCGAAGCTGTTCAATAACTAAAAACACTCTGTAAGCATTTACCTGCTCTTTATAACTACAATCTCAACGATACACTGCTTGTCCAATTGGATGCAAGCTTTGATACATGGGCAGGATGCCTCTGGGCACAACCACCCAAGCACAAAAAGTACTATCTTTGCAAATATATAAATGGGACTCTTAATTCCTCGGAATTAAAATACCCCATTCATGAAAAGGAAACATTGGCCTGTCCCAAAACTTTGAAAAAATGGCGCACAGATCTATTGCCGGTTGAATTTAAAATTCAAACAGACTCTCAATATTTATGTGGATTTACCAAGTACCAAATAAGCACTAATTACAATTAAGGACGACTTCTCCGATGGCAACTAGAATTGAATCAATTCAATTTCAGCATCCAATATATTAAAACAACTAACAATTTTCTTGCAGATATTCTTACTCGAGAATGTAAGAAGTTATAAAACAATTGGAAGATACATTACTATTGAAGGAAGCAGAACTCATAGAATTACAACAAAAAGTTAGATCAGTCACTAAGGAAATTAATCGACTCAGAACTACCATTGCCTTACTCAAGGAACAAGACCATCCAGAAAAAACCTTCGAAAAAACTTCAACATTACCATCAGCCTCCTCTATCCAAAATACTCCACTACAAATTTCACCACAAAAACCATCTACACCTGCACCTACTTCATAAAAGCAACTTGACCATTAGGAATCCAAGTTCTATGTGATTTATAATGGCCCCATGGCAGGCATATAAGATCAATGGCACAAAGCTGCCATACACATCAATGGAAAAAGTGGAATTATTCATATGAGTTTCTCCACTCAAGCAAAAGCAGCACAATCATTCAAAGATTTTCAGCATTCACCTCTTAAACTACAATATAAGACAGTTTTAACAGCACCATCTACTACACCATCAAATGTGATCTCTCTTGGAAAAGCCATAGATTTGGAAAGGATTAAGTCAATTCCTTCAAAAGCAGTACAAGAAGAAGCCAGAGTATTAACATCAGAAATGTTCATTGACTATTTTCAAGAACTAAATGAATGGACTCCAGAGATGAAGCAATTTCAATATTATCCACAGAACCGAGGACGATATGGCCCGAAAGCTATTGTCTTCCCCGGAGTTGACCCTTTGACTACCTATTTACTATTCCAGAGTGGACTAATTGACACCATTTACATTCAGAATTTACAACGTTTATCATATTTTCCTCTTGGATTAACTCATGCTATCAAGAATTACAAGGATAGATTTGCTAAGGATCGAGAAATTTACATCAAGATCTTTAGTAGTTATCTAATCTTGGAAGAAGCCGAAGCAGATAACGCCATCAAAACAAAAATTAAAGTACCAAGGATTGCTTATTTACAAGTTGGAGTTAGCAATTTATTATATCCACCAAAAGATGAACCTCCACGATATGAATTTCTTTGGGACACCATCAACAAGCTTAATCTCAACTGTCTGGAAGGAGTATATAATCAGTGCACTCAATGGAGAATCATTATTGAAGATCAATTACAAAGGACCACAGACATTGATGACATCAGCTTATAAGACTCCTATACAGCAAGAAGCACTTCAACTTATTCAGAAGTTTTGATAAACTTGATAACTTTTTTGACTCCGTCAGTAATGCATGGAAATACGCTATTTGCAAGCAATTATGAGAATATCAAGATCATCATTGTGCACACTGTCCTACCACGACAAAAGCATCACAAGAAGATAATACCCATGATGATGACGAATTGATCATTATTGAAGAGTAAAAGATTCGTCGACACAAACAACAAGCACAACCGACAAGGATGTAGGTCCCCATGGACCAACCTCGCTGTACAAAGTATGTTAAAGTGTGTGTCTTTTCTCTTTTACTTTAGAATCTTTCAGTTTTAGCTTTTTACTTTAACTTTTCTCTTTTTCTTTATGTCAAGAAGTGTCGACCTCTTTGTTTGACCTTTAGTATCTTTCCTTTGCTATAAATAGCAGCAATGTAAGCCTTTCAAGGCAGAACTAGATAACTTACTAAATAAACATTCTGTTTTGCCCATCGTTTCCCTCTTCACATTTCACCTAGGATTGGTAGTAAGCGTAAACGAAACAGGTATGAGCAATGAATGTTTGTTGAAGTATTTTATCAGCCTTTTTTATCAATTGATTATGAATCATTCTATTAAGCATTAACCATCTTTCTGTCAATAGCATTATCATCAGTATCATGGCATATTCTTATTTTCCACGCAAGCACGAGCTCAATAGACTTATCAAGGACACTTATGATAAAGAAGATGCATTAGACGCATTAAAGACTACATATATTACACGAAATAAGTCAGCACACGAGACTTATGTAGATCCTCTTTATCAACTACCTGAAGACCATCCTCTTTATGATCAAGCAGAAAGAATTAAGGCAACAGCTCCATCAATTATGCATGATACTGACCATCTTATTATGTTAATCAAGGAAACCTTAGAAGATTTGTATTATATTAGGAAATATTATATAAACCAAATCCAAAAGCTCATTGATTAAATAAATCATGTATTTCGAATATAAGAGACATCTCAAGCAATTAATTAGAACTTATCAAAGTATAGAAACAAAACAACTAAAGTTTATTCAGATGTATAAAGAACAAATAGCTTTAGCAAAAGAACACCAGAATTCACAACTCTTAACAGAGGCACGATTTTGGTTAGATCAAACATTTTACATTTATAATTCAGTTAAAAAAGATCGATTAGAAGTTCAAGATCAGACTCAGATTTTAATAGATTAAGCATGACATCTCATAGAACATTACAATATTTTTTGAATTATTGTTTACATTATCTCATATTTCAATTATCATTATATGCTTTAGTTTTTCTTTATATTCAGCCTTTATTATTATTTGTTTATCTTAGTGTCATGTTTATTCCTGATGACCAATTATTATTTTATTTTTCTATTAGCATGGAATTTATAACTATATGTTTAGATTATCTATGGAGACATATCTTTCAACTCAATACAGATATAGTTTATGAAATTTATAATTAGATTA
>JANVCQ010019435.1:0-12544 GCA_025531925.1 Erythroxylum plowmanianum
TTCCATTTCCATTAATCACAAAACATTCATAAAACAATTTCCATTTCCAACAATCACAAAACATGCATAAACAATTTTCATTTTCAATAATTTTAAAAAATTTCTATTTCCAATAATCACAAAACATTCATAATTTTATTTCTATTTCAAACTCTTTTCAACAATTTCCATTTTAATTTCCAATAATCACAATACATTCATAAAACAATTTCCATTTCTAACAATTTTCAACAATTTCCATTTTCAACATCCACAAATCATACATAAACAATTTCCATTTCCAACAATTTCAATTCAAAGTTCCAAGTATGAGGATCAAGTTGAAGGGTATTGTATGATTTACATAATTTCCAAATAATTAATGACATATCTTATACAACTATTCATACACATCTATTCATAACATGATGATAGTTGAAAGATATATTCATAACATGAGGATCAAGTTTAAGGATATAATTTCCTTGGAAAATTTTTTTCTTATTTAAGGCTTTGAATCTTCTTTTCATTTCTAACAAACCATGATATTATATACACCATTCTATATTTCGTTCTTAAATATATAAGTTTCTTTTATAATTTTTAATTGACATTAATAAGTCTAAGTATAAATAATTAGAACCTACAACATATTCACAATTTGAAAAAAAAAGTTCTCTTTGGGATACATTTATTACATCACTATTTTCATACATTATCTATTATAAATATTTATGATACCCCACACATATATATTATCAAATAATTCAAGTTTAACATATTTTATACTCAATTAATTATTTACCCAAAACTAATACCCAAATAGGCAAATACTATTATTAACTGCAACTGAATTATTATTAGTTTCCAATTGCATAATTTATACTCAACTAATCATTTACCTAAAGTCAATACCCAAATATTAAAAATAAAATACCATTTCACAAATATTAAGGATGTGTCAATTAATGATTTAAGATTTTACAATTTTACAACTTTAATATTATCAGTTTAAAATTTAAATTTAAGTTGTTTCAAGTTCAACTTTCAAGTTTCAGAATCAATAAGGTCATGCATTTCATTCATCCAAAAACTTACCATAAATTTTTGATAAACTTAAACCAATCTTTATAACCAAACCAGAAATCAACCAAACAATTATTCAACTCCAATATCTAATTTAACCCACGCAAATCAGAAAACCAATACATCACCGTGAGAGACTCATTCAATTCAACTCCAATATTCAAATCACAAATGACAAAATCGTGATCATTCAACATTTTAACTCCAATATCTAACCCAGATACAAGCAAATTGCAAATTATAAAATCAAGTTCCAACTTCCAACCAATTCACAAATCCAAGATCCAGTCGAACATAATAAAAAATGCAATTGAGCAGGAAAATTTTGAAAACTCAAAAAACACACCCAAAAATAATTCACTAGCTTCCAGTCTTCGGGTTGGGTGACGAGTCAAAGGCTTCAGATTTAGGCGAGCTGCAACCTTCTCTCCTCCTTCAGACGTTCAGTGATGACGATGTGATGTGGTGGTCCTCGTGAAGGAAGGTTGAAGATAGTGGTGTCTTTGGGGGATGCGAAGGGAGGAGTCGAGGGAGGATCTCTGCCCTCTGATGCTGGGGTGGATCGAGGAGGATGAGGGAAGGATCAGCACCATCGGAGAGGGACCAATCACCAGTATCATCGGAGATGAAGAGAAGAATGAGAGAGAACGACGATGATGGTGAGTGAAGAAGTGAGAATTGGCGAGAGAGAGAGAATGAGAAGGAAGGTAGAAGAAGGTTCGGGAGAGTAGAGAATGGAGATGGAGAGTCTCACAGAGATCGGAGGGGTCGTTTAGAGGATGGTCGATGGCAGTGGTGGTAAAGTAAGAGTCGATAAGAGAGAGAGAGAAAACAACAGAGGGAAGGAAAAGGTTCGAGAGAGTTGGAGATGAGTCGCAGGTCATGGGGGTTAGTTTAGGTTTAGGCAAAGTTTTAAACATTAAAAATAGGTCCTTAACTTTTTCGAATTTTTTGGTACCGATTGGTATGTTCTGGTATTGTACGTACCGGCCAGTAATGAACAAAAAACAATGATACCAATTAGTATTAATGGCCGGTACCAAAGGAACGAATATCATTCTGTACCGGCCAATACCGACTAGTATAGAATGGCATTCGTTCCTCTGACTTTAGTAGTTTTTTAGTGGCTTAATGTTAGTTTATCCCTTTTATTTGGCTTTTTTTTTTAACCTCCAGTCCTTATTAATTTTCTTAAGTAATCTTCATATCGTTTAGGGCCTTACTGTGCCTATCTTTTATAGCTTGTGTTAAGTGTTAGGGTAGAAGTGGTTACTTTGACATTTTACAATAGCACAAGGGCTAGTCTTTTGAAGAGTTTTAGGGCTAAGAAGAGAAAAGATGTCGATATAATACAGATAAGTTCCTCGAATATCAAAACTCTTACAGGGAAGAAAATGGAATTAGGTCAGACTTTACTAAAAATGTGTTAAAAGATCATAAATTACACAAAAATTAGATTAGTTTCAAAAAATCCCAATTGTCATTTAGGCAAAATGACCAAACAATTTAATTAAGTCAAAATTAGATACAATTCAATGCAATTCACAATTAAAAACCTTAAACTAATCTTTAATTAAACTAACAATTCTTAAATTTTGAAAAATAATATAGAATAGGCATAAAATATAGAATTTCCAATTCTAAAACCCTAACTCACCCTAAATGCTAAATTGATGCAATGTAAAGGCTAATTCATGAAATTGAATGCATGAACATGTATAAATTGCTTATAAGTGAGATCACCGTCTAAATGAAGTATCAATTGAAAGATAGAATAATAAATTACACAGTTTTTATTGATTTAAAGAAAACTTATGACAAAGTATCTAAGCAAGTCATGTGGACGTGTTTAGAAGTTAAACGAGTTTTTGTTACCTATGCAAGTTATTAGAGATATATATAAAGATGTTAATATTAGAATAAGGATGACAAGAGGAGATACAAAGCTTTTTTCTATTAATATTGAACTACACCAAAATTCTCGTTGAGCCCGTTCCTCTTTGTAATGGTTATGAATAAGTTTACTAAGAATATTCAAAGGGATATGCCTTGGTATATGTTATTTATTGATGACATTATTTGAGTGGATTAAACAAAAAAGATGTTAATATCAAGCTAAAACTTTAGAGAGATATACTAAAGTCAAAGGGTTTCAATTTGAGTAAGATTAAAATTAAGTATTTTGTGTCTAAATTTTCAGGTCGTAAAGCTAAATCTAATGTGGAGATCAAGATTGGTACTGAATTTATACAGTAGAAATATTGTTTTAGTATCTTGGATCCATAATCTAAAACATTGGTGAGATAGATGATGGCATAGTTCATTATATCAAATTAGGGTTGCTTAACTGGAGAGGTGCTTCAGGAGTTTTATGTGATAAGAAGATAACACTCAATCTAAAATGCAAATTATACCATTTAGCAATTAGGTCAGCCATGCTTATAAGGCAGAGTGTTGGCCCATAAAATGTATGCATAGTCATAAGTTAATGGTAATAGAGATGAGGATGCTTTTTTGGATGTGTAATCTTACAAGAAGAGATAGGACTAGGAATGTAATGGTAAGATATAAGTTGGGGGTCGCTAACATTAATAGTAAATTAAGGGAGACAAGACTTAGGTGTTTTAGGAATCCTAAAAGGAGACATCTTGACACCCTAATGACAAGATATAAGAAGACTGTACTCATGAACTGTAAGAGAAGAAGAAGAAGACCTAAGAATAACTGGAGAGGGGTGATTAGGAATGATATGACCCTACTAAAGCTTACCGAGGACTTAATATTTAATAAAAAACTTTGTCAAACTAAAATACGAGTAGAGGACTCTATATAGAGATGTCCTTTTTTTCATAGGTCTTTTATTTAGTATAAATACTTTTGTTTGTAATACTTGCTCCTATAATTTTTTATTTATTTCATATTTTTTCAATTGCTTGTTTGTTTTATTTATTTTTTATTTTCTCATTTATTTATTTACTTTTGCTTTTACTTTTATTTTTTTCATTTGTGTAAATATTTGTTTACGTATTTGGCTATTGTTTCTTGTTGATCGTTTTTAACTTGCAGAATAATGAACCAAATTGCATGAAATTTATGTCATTAGAAACTTAAGACATAAAAAAACAACTGTTTAGAAGAAGTTTTTGCCTAAATTCTTCATCTTCCTTATCAAAATGACCATGAAAAATTGATCCGAAGGTCTATATTGAGAAGAGCTAGAAGGAAGTTTGAAAAAAAGGTAGTGCACGATCGTGACAAAATGGGTCGTTAAGGGATTGCCCGATCTTTCACAAGTACATTTGTGACAATGAAGGATCAATTGGAAGTGCATGATCGTGCTACAATGAAGGCATTCTGCTGTTTGACAGTTTTGAACATCCTTCACTATTTTAACCATAACTTCTTCTTCCAACAACCTCCAAATGACGTGAAATTTGAACCAAAAAACTCCTAACACATTTTTATTTCTCTCAATCAAAATTTATGGCATCTGAATTCATTCGGAAAAGATTGATTGATAAATTTAGGATGAAAATGATGGAGTGTGCTGGAATATGAGAAATGGAGTGTTTTCATTGAACATGCTTCGGTAGTTTGGGAATATTTTGATATGTAGATATCCAAATGAGATGATTTTTTATTTATATTAAACTAGATACATATGGATACAAATTTCTAGAAAAAAATCTAATTTTAATTCTGTCTCTAAGAGTTCCAAAATCTGTTTTGAAGTTGAGTACAAAGTATTGTTATAGTTTAAGAACAATCTGAAGTATTTTTGTGTATAACTTGTAGAATAACAAACCAAATTGTATGAACTTTAGTTCATTAGAAACTTAATACATAGAAGAAAATTGTTTTAGAAGAAAGCATTGCATAAATACTTCATTTTTCTTGTCTTAATGACCTTGCAAAATTGATCTGAAAATCTGAGAAAAGTTGGAATGATTGATTAATGATGTTATAACTTAGTGAATGAATTGTTAATATCAAAATACCAAAGGCATGAGTATAATGGGAATGAAGTTGTTCATATGATAGTAGTTGTGATTCAAAAGAGAAGATTTATATTTATTAAGTAAAGGTGAATGAGATTTTGATATCATGAAAGCGTATACTGCTAGAAAAGAAATGACGAGTAATTAAATTATGATATTAGAATAATCAAGTGTTCTTTAGGTGTAAATCTAAGAATGAGATAGACACATATAAACGATAAGGTTTGATTGATCAAGAGACGTGACTAAGGAAACATACTTGGAATAGTCAAATTGAGCATGCATTATACATTACACATGTACATATGTGTACAATTGAATGTTTATGTAATTGTGCAATTAATAATGTGTGTGCAGTGTTCGTATTGTATAATGTTGATATACAGGATAAAATGTCCACATCCAGACGTTTTCGGATCACGAAAGCTAATGCTAATCTAGGGTATACTGTGAGTCGACCTAGATGGTCTTGCTTTAAATGAATGTTTTGTTTAAATTATGTACTGAATGATTATATGAATGTGATTGTACTGATTTCGAACATTGAATTTCCGAGGTGATTGATGCATGAATATCATATTGGAAGTGCTCATTGAATGTGAATTGGACTGACTATGTGATACTCAACTTGATTGTTAAATGCCAGACCAAGGTTCGAAGAAAAATGTGAATGTGCATGTGAATGAAATAAGTGATTCTCAACTTAAATGTTGAATGCCGAACCAAGGTTCGATGACATATGTAAAGTGAAATAAAGTGACTAATTGATCTTATGTGATTGATGCATTTCATTACATAAATGCATGACAACATAAAGGTTGTTGTGACTAGAGTAGCCACTGAAAAAGAACTTAAAGCTCATAATGTGATTAAGATCCAAAGGGTCACTATGTATAATGAGCCCAGTATCTCCAATGAATACGGGACAGTTATCAATGAGCCCAGTATCCACAATAGATATGAGACAGTTATAGGCACTCGGTCATAAAAATAACAAATTGAAATTGAGTCTTATGAGCACTGTATATGCACCTAATATGTATGATTTAAATAGTTTGATTGATTTCTGAATGTGACATATGTTTTAGGTGAATATGAAATGTATGTGACTCAATATGATGAATTGATGAAGTGATCTGAATTGTGTGATTATATGAATTGATGTGTTCTGTGATTGAGTGAGCTATCGAAGATCGTCCACTCACTGAGTTCGCAAAACTCATTCCAAAATTGCAACATTATTTTTCAGGCTCAAAGGAGTTACCCCATTAGAAAAACAGGAATCTAGCCACTGTATTTAAGTAAGAGATAGAGGTCAGGATCAGTTTAGGTCTGCATGTATTTTTATTTTTTATTAAATTATGTATTCACAAGTACTATACAATGTGTATATTAATGATTTTGTAATGTAATGACATTATGACTAAAATGTTTTGTATCTAAAATGGCCCCAAGTGACTAGTGAAATTATGATGAGTTGTATAATGGTTGTAACTCTTGTGATTGAAAATGTTTATGAATAAAGTGGGATCGATTTGTTTATTGATTTTCTGCATATGCATGTGATTTACGAAAATTTTATAATAAGTTCGATTGACTGACTATTCTAGCATGCCACCCTTGCGGGGTATGTACTCAAACATCACTCAAGATGTCATGTACGTGTCTTGCAAGAGTTGGGGTGCTACATATAAGATACTTTGGAGATTTTAAGTCAAAAGATCACTTATACAATTATCACAAAGCTTATTTTTATAAACACACAAGTAATGTTCTAAATGGAATTCTCATATCAGGTTAGTTTAGTAAACTTTTTCTCTGACAAGAACTCATATATTTGTTTAAATGTCTTTATACTTTAGTCTATTAGATCTACTAGTTCTTTCATAACAAAGAAATATAACATGTTCTAATCTTTTTACGCTGTATTAATGTCTAATATTAATAGAACAATGACTAAGAATAACTTAGAAATAGTACTTAAATGTAATGTGAATATCATAATTTTGATCTCATCATAATTGCATGTGTAATGTACATTTATCTACTTCATCTTGTACGTCATTTAATTAAATACATATGCATAATATAAAATTGCCTTTAAATAACTATATCACAGGGTTTACAACTAATTGATTAATTATAAGGCATAAAAAACATTCATTAGATCTAAAATCTTATGCCATGACTATTTTTTCCCTAAACTAATGAGTCCCGATGAGCCTCTTTTCTATCTAGTTTTAAACATCTCATCCAAAGATGCGATGACTCAAAAATTAATTAGAGAATCCAAAAATGACTACTAATTTGAAAAATAGTGTTAGTTATTTGTTAACTTTTACTAATACAATTTTATAACTAATTTTTAACATTTAAATTGGTTACTATAGCATCCATATAAAAGTTAAGTTAGCTACATAAAAAAAAGTTACTGATTCAACTCATATCATCAATAAAATCTTTTATTAAACATGTTAGCATTTGCAATGTTATTCTAAATTGTCTTTGAATTTTAAAAATGAAGTTAAAATTATAGCGGAGTAGTAATTTTAATTGTTGAGATAGATAAAGAATTAATGTATTTATATTCCTTGAAATTAATATATATTCTAAAGTCATATGGCTATAAAATAGTCATATGAACATGTTGAACTTCTAGAATTTACTTGATCGTATGGATCAACTCATCATCAATTTAACTAATAATCTTATCATAGACTTCCTAGTTAATGATGATATTATAACCGCGATTCGAAAAGAAGAAAGTCATCATAAAAATAAAGAAAGTATATATTCTATTTTATATTAATTCAAGGCCTTAATTAACGGTGATAAAAAGGAGACCAATAGAACAAGAGCCAAGTGAGAGTCAATATCATAATAGGTAAATTTAAGAAATAAAAATTTAAAATGTTACATTTTTACAAGAAAGGTTGCTTGAAAAATAATTATTAGAATTTAAATAAAAATATAGTTTTTAAAGAAATTTTACAAGTACTTGAGATGGTGACAATGCTCTGTTCTATAAAGTAACAACAAAATTTGAAAATAAGAAGTTACCATTTAATGTATAGATTTTCAAATCAGGAGCTACTTATCAATATTAGAACTGTCAAACTAAAATGTAGGATGGTAAAACAATTCATACTCTTCATGAAGTAAAACATGTAAAGAACTTAAAGAAGAATTTGTTGTCTTTAAGAAAATTAGATGATCTTGGGAAAAAAGATATAAATTGTTAACATGATTTTAAAGATGATTTAAATTGTTCTTATACTTATAAAAAGATATAAGATAGGTGCAAACTTGTATAAATTAAAAGGAGAGACATTACTAGAAAAAGAAGCGTCAATTGCATAAGTAGTTAAAGTGAAAGACCTTTAATATTATGACATAAAAAATTTAGACCTATATCTCAACAAGGAATCGAGATCCTTGTTGAGAAAAGTTACTCATTAGACTCATAAGAGTGTCATTACTATTTTATAAGCATTATGTTACAAATAAGAAACAATATGTAAAATTTAACACTTCAAATTCAATAAGCAAGTTTGTTCCTAAATTGTTTTACTCTGATATATGACAAGCACTAGTCCCATCTATAGGGGGAGCAAAGTACTTTTGTCTTCTATTGGTGATAATTCTAAGAGGTGTTAGGTGTATCCTATCAAAGGGGAAAGCATATCCATTCTTAGTCTTTAAAGTTCCTAAAAACACATATTAAATATGATTATGGTACAAATATTAAGTGTTTAAAAACAAACAATAAAGGAGAAAATACTAACAACAAATTTGATGCATTATATAAGGTATTAAAAGATAGTTTAATAATGTATACACTCCTCAATAAAGTAGAATGAACAGTGGATGAATAATATAGATCGGGAGTAATTTTAAGAGTTCCAAGCATAGATAAGACTTTTTAAGTAGAAGCAATAAATATTATCTATTATGTGGTGAATTATGTTCCATCAACCATAATTAAGTTGAAATAGATATGTGGATTGGGAAGTTGGGGGAGAATTCCAACCTTTATATATTTAGAATTCATATGCACGTAATGTATAATGTGAATTGAATTATGAAGCTATATACAAAATCTAATAATTGCTTATGTTTAAGATATTTTAACAGAGTGAAGGGGTGTTGCTTCTAAGATACCACTATCTGTAAGTTTATTGTCAAAAGGGATGTCACATTTACAGAAAATAAATTTGAAATGGAAGAAGCAGAAAATACACTTTACAAAGAAGTTTAGAAAGTTATGATACAAGTGGGAAAGGAATTTCAATAAAAGGTATTTTTAAAATAGCAACAGAGCAAGATGTTTAAAAACTAGTTTAGTTTAGAACACTAGAAGTTTCTCAATCAAATCGCACAATTGACCATCAGATTGACTTTTAGATTATATAATAGAGGACAATATAATATAGTACTTTTCAACTCTCTAAGAAATACTCCACAGTTTAAATACAATGGATGAAAACAATATATGAAGAAATTTAAACTCTTTGTAAAAATGAAACTTGTAAACTTGTACCATTACCACAAAGAAAGAATCTAACTAATAATAATGGATCTTACTTAAAATAGTGATGACCAAGTAGAGTGATACTATATAAGATAGTAAAAGGACATACTCAAAAGGAAATAATTGACTTTAATAAAATATTTTCTCTTATAATTGAACTTACTATTATCATAATATTTTTTATAATATGTGATGTGTTTTAACTTAAATTGAGAATATTAAAAATGAAAATAATTTTTCTTCATGGAGATCTTAAAGAAGAAATTTATAAGCCCTAATTAGAAAGTCTTAAAAAAGAAAATGAGAACTTAGTCTATAGATTAACAAATCTTTATATGGACTTAAAAATATGTCGAAGTATCAGTATAAGAGATTTGATTCATTGATCATAAGACTTAGATGCAAAAAGAATTAATTCAAGTCCTTACGCATATTTTAAGAGGTTTAGTGATAATAATTTTATTTCTTATTGTTATATATAGATAACATATTAGTTAAAGGTCCTAGCAAAGATATTACTAAAGTATTTCAGCATAATTGACTAAAAATTTAAATAAACGACTTTAGACAAGAAAACAAAAATTTAAAGATACAAATTCACTAAAATAAAAATAACAAAAAGATTTGAAATTCTAAGAAAAACTACCTAAAAAAGTTTAACAACACTTCAATATGCAAAACTATAAGTCAATCTTTACCCCTTTTCGTATTGATTTCAAGTTATCCTATACTATGAATCTTAGTAATGAAACCATAAGAAAATGGAGATGTCTCATATACCTTATGTATCTATAATGGGGAGTTTAATCTTTGTCATGATTTGTACATAATCAAATATTAAATATGCAATGGTAGCATTTAGATGCTACATAGTGAATCTAGGTAGAGAGAATTTAAATATCATAAGAAGGATCCTAAGATACATTAAGGGAAAATCTAATGTTGCACTACAATATGAAGGATCTGAATTTATTGTCAAAGGATATGTTAGCTTTGATTATGCAAGTGATCTTAAAAAACCAAATCTTATATTAGTTGTGAGTTTACATTTATCAATAAGGATATAAGTTATCAAAGTTACAATCAATTGTGGCTACACTAATAATAAAAATGGAATATGTGACAACTACACAAGATAGTAAATGTTATATGGCTAAACCTGGGAGCTTGTTAAAAGAATCATCTAGATCTTGTTCACAAAAATATCAGATATTATTATAAATTTATCTAAAGAAAGTAAATAGTGTTAGTACATATATATATATATATATATCCTTCTTGTTTCAAATATTAAAAAAAGTATCCAATAATAGAGCTTGTAAGAATTCTATCTTATAAATTATAGGTTACAAATATTATAATTTATGAATGTTTTTATTGTAACTCATGTTTTTACTATGACAATATTATGTATGTCCTATTTATTTCAATCTAATTGAGTTATAATACTAACCTATAACAATAAAATTATAATAGTTAATCTATGACTGAACTTCCATTTTTTTAATTTAATTGAATATGAAAATAATATGGTTTCAACTAAATTAATGGCATTCATACTTGAAATCTCTTAAGGGTCATTTGGTTTTATTTTTATTTTCTATTGTAATTTTTATTTTATGTCTATTTTAAATAAAAGAAAATTCCTGTTTAGACATTAATATCAATGTAGTTGTTTTTAATTACTGCTAATATTTGGATATTAGATAAAACTTAAATGTAAATTAACTTGATAAATTAGTTAACTAAATCATCTTATTTTAATCTTTTATATATTAGTTATCAATAAATACTAGTAAATTTTATTATGTTTTATTAAAATAAATAATTTAGTAATTATAAATTAAAATTTATTTATTAATATATTAAGATTATTAAAACTAAGTTTATTTAAAAGTTATGTATTTTAAGATATTATAAATTTAAATATATATATATAATAAAAAGTTATTAAATTTAAAATTTTTATTTTTAAATTACAAATTTAAAATAATTATAAATTGAAATAAATTACATAAATAAATTATAATTAATTAGAAATCTTATTAATATTTAAATAATATATAATTAGTTAATAGTGAATCACATTATGACAAAAAAAGAGTAAAATAGAAAATAAAACTAACTTTTATGATTTTCATAAGTTATAAAAACTTAAAAAATAAAAAAATAAAAAGAGAAACTATAAACGTGACACCATGTTTGTTTGCCCTTTAGTTTTCAATTGTTAGTTTTTGTTCTTATACATTATTAACAAAAATCTATTTGTTTGAATTTTTTATTTCTACTTTTAGTTTTGGTTATTTTTAATTTCGTAACTTATAAAAATCATAAAAACTAGTTTTTTTATCATAGTCTAATTTATGATCAACTAGATATTTTATCTAACTAATTATTATGATTAATATAATAAAGTCATTTAATTTATAGTAATTTTATAATTACTTTAAAATTTTATATTTTCAATTATTCAATAAATATAATTCAAATTTAAAATATCTTAAAGATGCATAAATGGTCTTTATGTTTTCATGGTTTTGGGTATATACATTGGTGTTTAGGTACATCATGAACTTTAAAAATTGTTTCACAAGAGAATTTATGTTGGTTACATCTCTTAAAAGTGGCAATAGCTTGAGCAATCATTATTCTTTTAAAAAATAGTAAAACAGTTTGTTGTTTGTCTACCATTACAGAGGCATATTGATCATAAAAGCTCTCAGATCAATATTGCAAAAGTGAACAATCCAAAATTTTAACCTAAAGAAATAACATATGAATTCAATTTTTATTTTATTTGAATTATTATAAAAAATGTGTTTTGAACTTTAAGAGTGCGTTTACTTTCTGAAAATTCTCTAGTTTTCTAGAATTTTTTTCATAAAATAGAAAATAATTAGAAAACATGTTTATTAATAAAAAAAATAGATCAATTTTTCAAGAAAAGCGT